>JAVCKT010023169.1:0-15261 GCA_032273925.1 Rhynchotus rufescens
AGCAACTACCCATTTGTGATGGCATCTTTACCCCCTGAATATATCTCACCCCCTTATAAAATAAATAAATAAATAAATTAGTCAGTGTGGGAGCGCTGTGGCCTCACGGCCGCGTGTCCCATGCTGGGCCGCGATGGGCAGAAACGCGGCGTCCTGAGGGCTTCCTCACAGCGTTTCATTTTGTGATATCATTGTTGAGGCTGTGGAGAATTAAGTTGTGCTTTTATATTAAGAGTGATTAGGGCAGGGGTAGTGTAGTCAAGTACCAAAATTTAGGATCCTTGGGCAGGAGAAAGAGTGACCAATACTTGCAAAGCTCCAGTAAAGGTAACCTTACCTGTGATGTTCCTTTGAAAATGCCTTTGTTCCTTTTGCTCAGAAACCTCAGGAATGGCTGTAGAGTAGGAGCCAGTGAAAGTGCCAGGATTTGTGTCTCAGGCCATGATTTTAATATGGTATTTCTTTTAATCCAAATCAGTGTTAAATATTGCCGTGGAGTATTGTAATTGATTGCACTAAATTACGCTGGAATCTCTTGGCTGCTTCATCAAGACATGATATAAACTCCAAGTAGTCCTGACTAGATGTCTGTATTAAAAATGTTACAGACATACAACCTTAGTCTGATTCATTCCTAATGAGATTTTGAATTTCATACTATAAAATGTTCTGTCAATTAATTCATAGCAACATATTTACTTCAGTTAATAATACGTCCTTTCTGTGCAAGGATCTCGACTATTAGAGCAGTGTATTCTAGTTCTAGTGTATTCTAGCTTCATCAAAGCCCAATAAAATATTCTCATTGTAATATGCACTTGTCTGTAACATGCACTTTTTTTTGACTGCAAAGAGCAGCTCTGCAGAATATATTCAGAAAAAAAAAAAGCCGTCTAAAAGATAGTTCTAATACAAAGGCCTGTCTTTTTGCAGTGCCCTGTAGCTGAAAAAAAATAGGCTGGGAAATAAGAAAAGGGAAAAAAATGTTTTACTAGTAGGAGGTTTTCTTGATCCACGGTTATACTTCCTGATGCCCCTGACTGCCAGGAATAACAACATCCACCGGAGCTGCGCCGGGCGGCCCTGCTCGGAGGGGCTCCGGAGGGGGTCCTGGCTGCCGTTGTCACCAATTAACAGAGGATGGGCAGGCAGGCAAAAAGAAAATAAAGCTTTTCCTTTGAAGGTAACAAAAGTCAAAAAAGTGCAGAACTAGTGACAACCCTGTGTCAGCTGTAACACAGAAAGCAGCTCTTGGTTTACCTGAGAGAGCATAGAGCGCTGTAAGCTGCTTGATCCCAATAAGTTTTACTTCCTAAAAGTCTTTGGGGAACAACAAAGTAGTAGTAGTTCAGAAAACTTGCACTTATTTAAAACGTGAATCCATTTTCCTCTCACTTTTCAGATGGCTGCTGAGTGGCTGAAACTCTGGTACCTGCCTTGTGGAAAAAGCCAGTTCTGCTCAAACATCCCTCCCCTCCAAAGCCCTGGCAGCAAAGGGACAAGCTGGAAGTTGTGTGAGCAGTTCTGAAGAAGTAATCGAAGTTGGGAAGATTTAAGCAGGGACTTAAAGGTAATTGTATGCTTTCCTGCTTCACTAAATGCGGAGGAACTGCTGAACGGCAGCCCTGGAGATGAAAGATGTACAGTACCCACTTTGGAGAAGTTCCTGTCGTTTATGCATGTAAGGCACCCAACCTGAATGCAGAAGGAAAATGTTAATATCTAAGTGTGTGTGTGTGTGGGGGGGTGGTAGGAGGGTAGAAAAGCCCAAACTTGCGTGTGAACATCTGAGAATTTGGAAACGTGGGGATTGTTCCTAGCGCAGTCTGTAACTGACAGCGCTACCCCAGCTGCAAAGGAGCTGCCTTTGCATTGCGTCTCTGTCTTCTGGACTTCCACAGCTCTGATTTCACAAAGCAGAGCAGGCAGCAATCCCTATGGTATCCGTGCTGTTCTTCAAGCAGCACGTTGAACAATGCGTAGAGGAGATGGCTCCATCATATAGATTGCACTGATCGTAACTTCATGTAATATTAACATGTACATGAGTTCCCAAATCTTGCTCGAGACAATTCCCAAGCACATTAAGAAGTGCTGATGATTTCATTAGGTTCAAGATTAGAGTTTAAAAAAAAAAAAAAGAAGAAATATGTAGATGGCTTGTTTTTCTTTCTTTGTCTATGAACTTTGGAACTGTTTAGAAACAACTGGTTTTCGTGGAGAGTTTCATGCGGTTTGGGTTCTATACAAGGATGTCCATTTGGTAGAGAAGTCTTCATGTTAAAACTACAAGAAAATATATAATAAGCTGCCTTCTTTTATTTTAATGCCTATTTAGTTTCTGTTTAAGCCCACTCCAGAGACAGAGGCATTCATTTAAAAAAAAAAAAAAGTGAAGTAGTATTGCACATAAATGTATTTTTCTGTAATTTGTCCATCAATTTCAAGCAAGGTCATGGCTGTTTGAAACAGAAGTGTTACTGAGTTTGTCTCCTTTTATAAGCAAGCAGCTGATGGCCTATTGTATCAGTCTGAGATATTTGTTCATCTTTGTTCCTTTGATGTTACCATTAGAGCATGAGTTTAAGTGCCCCAAGCAAATCTGAATTCTGTAATCCTAAACGGATTCTGCTCTTTGTCTTGTCTTTTGTTCAGGTCTGCAGTAAAATCCTATAAGTTGAACGGAATCACAGAGTGGGTGAGGCTGGAAAGGTCCTCTGGAGATTTTCCAACAACCGCCCAAAAACCCTCTACTCAAAACAGGGCTTCCTAGGGCAGGTTGCTCAGGGTGATGTCCAGTTGGATTTTGAATATCTCCAAGAGTAGAGACTGAAGAACTCCTCTGGGAAACCTATTCCAGTATTTGACCACCTTTATGGTAAACTATTTTTATTATTTTTAAATAGAAATTTCTAAATTTCAGTTTGTTCTTATTACTTCTTGCCCTTTCAATTGGGTACTGCAGATAAGAGCCAGGCTCTGTCTTCTTTACTGCCCTCATCAGGAATTCAAGTAAAAGATCTACCCCTTGTGAGCCTTTTTTTCTTAAGTCTGAACAACCCCAGCTCTTCCAGCTTCTCCTTGTATGTTAGATGCTCAGGTTCCTTAATCACCCACATGCTCCTTTGCTGACAGTACATCCATGTACTCTCTTGTCCTGGAAATCTTGTCAACAGACACTCCAGATGTATTTTGTCAGCCCTGAGGAGAGGGGATGACCATTCTTGACCAGCTGGTGACACTCATTCTGCTACTTCTGTGTCACAGGACGGGTCTTGGCAGTCGAATCTGGGGATGAACAATTGTTTAATGGTATAAACTGGACGTGAACAACCTTACTGCATTTTCACATACTTTGAGCATATGCAACAGGACTTTGTAACGGCTACTGTGAGCCTATAAGCAGTATACATCTTATTTATTAGAAATTTTGGGTCAGGAGTTTGGTTATATTCTCACAGGAATAGATCATAAATACCATGTATAAGGGTTCCTTTCATATACCATGAGTATTTCTAGGCTTTCACGGTAGAGCCTTCCTTCTCACCAGTGTTTGTTGTGGTAGGTTAGCGAGCAGCATTACAGCTCATACAGTACTCACTCATGCTGTCAAACATATTGTGGCATTCTAGATACAAATGCCCTTTTATTTTCCCTAAAGCACCACAAGCAGCACTGACAGCAAAGCAGCAATATTTACTCTATATGCATAGATAATAAATATTGTTGTTTTGAAATTTCTGCACACATTGGGCACGGAATGTGTTTCGCTGCATCGCGCACTGCAGTGACAGCAAAGAAGTTCCTTTCTCTTCACCTAAAGTAAACAGCAAGCAAACAAAAAATAGTTTGGCTGTCACTGTGATGATCAGCAGCTCTATCCGGGAACACCAAGATTCAGTATCGCTTTCATTTCACAAACAGAAGTAACGGCAAAGCCACTTCTCTCCTCACTATCAAAAGCTTATAAAGAGATTGCTTCATCTTAAGTTTTGTGCAGGCACATCGTACAAATATTTCGCTGGAGTACATGGGAATCGCAGTGTTGCTTCTTCCTTCACTGTTGTACATGCAGTGCCAACATAGCCACCAGTATCTGCCAGAGGATGCTTTATTCTTTGTCTTCTTTTATACTTTTTTTTCATTCTAGTATTAACTCTTTTCTACCCACTCCCCACTGTGCCTGAAGAGCAAGGCTTACTCTAAAAAGAGCTAAATACATACATAAATATATCTATAACTACAGCTTTGAAAGTCCAGTGTAGGAAGGAAGAAGGCTTCTGCTAGTTTGATGCTCTGCTTGGGGTTATCTGGAGTTGGTGAGCTGCCAATACACAAATGAAGTCTTTTCAAGAATGGCATCATATTGGAAAGTACTAAAGTATTTGCCCAATAGTAGGTGACAGAAAAGTTGCAAGTCTTCCCTCCATCAAAGCTAAGTGAGGTAGGAAACCTGACACTTTGCTATCAGCTCTGTTTGCAGATTTATGAGGCATTTCACCTTCTGGAAGTCCTGAGGAAATGGGCGAGTGCAAGATGCAACGGAACTGGGTTTTAGGTGAGTGGTTCAGCAGACTGCACCTCTCACCAATGCCAAAGTTTCCAGGTAGGATCTTTTCAAGGTGCCCCTGAGCACCCTGCAGCTGCCCCCGTGCAGCTCGTTCCTGCAACACCAGGCCTTGCAGTGCATCTGACATGTTCAGAGCCCCTCTCTTGCACTGACTGTTTTTCACATGATTTTTATCTCCAGTGAGACCAGTGAACTTTTAGTGACATCCCACGGGGACCACTTTTCCCTCTAAACCTTTCTAACATCCCCAGATCAAGGCTCCACAGGTGATGCTCTCAAACTGATCATCCACCCTGAAATTAGCTAAAGACATGCTCCCACGGCTACAAGAGATGGAACATGTGTGCTTTAAGATAGGACCCCTGTGACAAGAAGAAGAAATCTCAGTTTCCGCTAGCTTTGCTGAACTCCCTTTCCTTGGCACTGTGGCAGGGAGCAGGGCTGATGCAGCTGGGTGCTCTGCTGCAGCTCCTGAGAGGCAGTAGCTTTTCCTGAGGGCAAAACCTGGACAAACCACGTGTACCTGAGGGATTCTGTTGTGAGACCATACCCCAAATTAAGCCAAATGTGATTGAGATAAGCCAGGACAATCTTCAATTGCATAGGCAAAGCAGCTTGGAAAACAGCTTAGCAGCAAAGGAGGTGCATGTACAGGAATGTTTTCCACATGCTGGTTGGGGAAAAGGGGAAGAAAGGGGGAAACAGGAGCTCTGCTCCCAGTGTTGCTGTGCAAGACCTGGCAGAAACCCATCTTAATTATTTCCAGGCAGCGTCACCCTCCCGTTGTAGCTAATGGAGCCACAAGGCAGGCTGCCAAGGAAGGCAGCAGTTTGGCAGGTTTATAAATAGCGATCGCAGGAGTGTGCGACAGGCCATTTGTACCATATGGCACCCAAGAGTTAATCCAGGAAAGCATGCTGGACAGCAAGGGAGGCCAATGCTGAAATGCCATTTAGAAGGGAAACATCAGCCCGAGTGGCAAAAGTTCATAAAGCCAAAGAAACAGAGAGATCAGAGTCTGGAAGGAAGCTGGAGACAAGAGGATGGCCTTGTTTCTGAGAAATCACCCAAGTTTAATTTCATAGTGCTCTTTCTCGCCTCTCTTTGCTGAACTCTGAGAGGGCAAACACTGTTATGGATTATAAGGTTATACTATAAATATGTAATTAACCATTTATTTACATATATACTATATACATATGTATTGCTCTACAGTGGCAAGCCTCATGAAGAAAAAAGTAGTGCTCTGTGGGAAAAGGATATTTCTGCCTCTGGCCTGAGAAGGGAAACTGATGCTAATGGCTGCAATTGCCCTTATCTGTTTGTAGGGGAACTATTGATCTTGAGGGGAAATGACATCTGGTAGGATGGGGCTCTTGAGTTTCAGAAGGTGTTGACTAGCTTGGGTCCAAGAAATCAAGAAGATCTGGTCCATGGACCTCTTTCCTTTGAAAGGATGTTTTATCCTACAAAAGTCAGTTCTAAGATTTTTCATTTACAGTCTTGTTACATTAAACAAATGACTTTCCGTAATCGTTCCCTCTCTGCTCTCAGGCTTTAATGGATAGCGCTTGTCACAGTTATTGATTTTTCTTCTCTAACAGAAATCTGGTATTTCAGGAATATTGAGTCTCGCTATTATCTAGACAGGTGCCAGCCTTCTAAATGACAGACAACTGGCTGTTGTCACTGTAAGCATTTGAGAGCTGGCAAGAAAAAGAAGCAGAAGTGTCATTTATCCACTAAAACACTGCAAATAAAATACAGACATGGTAGTTCTTTCATGACAAAGCTTATAAAGAGAGCAGGAATTGTCACACTAGAATAGACCAAACTCTTGGGTATTTTCATCTGCTATGGGGCTAGACCAGACCCTCGTTAGAAAAATTAAGATTCCAGCAAGGTGACCCGCATCAACTGTAGGTTATTTCTGTGTTCCTTGACTTCAGCTAAACGCACCTGGACATTGCTGGTTTCAGTAACTCTGACATACTGTTCATCATTCCTCTCTCTTCTTTTCTCAGAATGTCATTGCATTTTTGGATAACTCCTGAGCTTTCAGTGGCTATCTTGGATGAAGCTGTCCAAAATGATGCGTGGCTGTGGTAATTTTAACCCCCTTGAGGTATGAGTAGTCAAATGTTTCTTCTAACAGGCGTTACCTTGCTCTTGCCCTCAACAAATTTCATTTGCCATTGTGTTTTTTATAAATTACAAATGAATGAAGGATGATAATTCTACCCTTCTGACATATATTTGTTGTCTAGATTAATGCTGGCTATACCCAGCATGATGATACTAAAAGTTTTAGGCCTGGACAAGGGCACAGTGCAGCCTGGCCCTGTCCCAAATGACTTTCAATGAAAATGAGCAGTCTGATCAATAATGGTGTGGAAAGGTTGTTGCACATGTTGTCTTGGGTAAGGAAAGAGGGTTGAGTGTAGCAGTAAACCATGAACTGGTGATCTAAAATGAAATCTAAAATGAAAAAGAAGTTGCCGGATAAAAAGAGCAAAACTGCAGTGTGGAGTTTTGCTCCTGGCTCTGAGCGTTCCCAGGCTCTGAGCGATGGGACGTGTAGGATTGAGGGATGCGTGTCTGCAGCTTTGCCTGGTGCCCTGTTCTCCTACGGGCACCGACACGCGTTGCCGCGAGGCACGCGGCGCACGGAGTGCTTGAGGCTGTCTCACCTTCTCCACAGGTCTTCTCTAGAGCTCCCAAGCCAAATACAGCTCACCTAGCTTAATGGCTTCCTACAACATCCCTCAGTTCAAAAGCAACTAAAACAGCTGTACTTATGTTACCCACATTTGCACTTGGAGAGGCTGGTTAGTATGCACGTCATTTCTGTATCTACACAGCACTTGAATAGCCTGGGCCTTTTCTGATTACACCAGTGTATAGCAGGCTTATACAAGCAAATGAAGTCTGCTTCTACATCAGGAGGAAGAGAAATCTGTAGCTGTTGGGGAAAGCCCTTTCAGGTATTTAGAGTGGTTAAGTTATCTAAGGAAGCTGCTGGTTTTAATACCACAGTTGTCCCCTCCGTGCTGTTTAACAGCACAGGGCGTCAGTGCCAGGGATCCCACGCAGTGCCCGTAACGCAGGCGAGCAGCGAGAAGGCTGTGTCTGCTTAAGAAGGGCTTTGATATTATTGAGCAATAATATCAAAAATACCTACGGATGACTCTGTAGCGTTACACTCAAGTTGCCTGGCCTTGTAAAACTGTCTCCTTTCTCCAGGTTTGCACTGTGCATCCTTCCAGTCATGAACCTTCAATAGATCCCAGCTAATTTTTACTCTTAAAACCTTGCTTGAGACTTCTTTCTATTTTTCCCCTCTTCTCCTGTTCACTTGGCTTTTTCCATAGACCTGAGTCTTTATCTAAGCGGAGTAGATGACTTCACCTGTCATGAGACTATAGGCTTTGCCACATGTCCCAACGTAAGGGTAAAGTGTAGGTGATTTCTTTCCCAAAATGTTTGCTTTCAGGTGTGACAAGCACTATTTTTGCAAACTTTTTTCAGATGTCTAAGTTGTCAGGTTGCCTTCTTCCTATCTGAGAGATCTGTCAAAAGTAGAATCCGGTCTGTCTGACAGTGTTTACTGTTATAAACCATGCTGCTAATTTTTCATCCTTTATGTATTTGTCTTGCTTAATATTTGCTCTGCTGTCTCACTAGACAGACTTCCAAGGTAGAAAGTAAGCAGCTTGACTTCTCCTTTTTCTTTTACCATTTCTCATTTATCTTTAGCAAGTCTAGAAAGAATATCTTCTAGGGAAAAATTAGCTGTATTTCCATCAGGCTTCCTTCACACCCCCTTTTCCAGCGTCACCCTGTTTGCATATCGTCAAGTTTTTGAGTAGGTTATTAATTGCTTATTGCTAACAGTTCTTTCAGCAAGATTTCCCTTATTTCCCTGTGAGACTGCTTTTCTCTCTTATTTTGATTTCTCTGTGTTTAACTCCCACAGCTGCTTGTTAGGCAACATTAACTGGCATCTGCTTACTATCATTATTCATTCTTCAGGTGTATCTTTGTGGGCTCCTGTCTTTTCCTTTAAATGCCATTAGGAAACTCAATGCCTTCTGCTTATCTTGTTCTCATATGAGCTTCAACAAAGCCCTTAGGGCTTGTGTGCAGTTTTCACTGCTCCAGTAGAGGCTTTTTCTTCTCATAACCTGGCTTCCAAGGACCTCAGTCTGATGTGATCATGTTCTGCCTGTTTGCATGTGTGTCAGATACTCTCCTTTTAAATTCCCCAGCCCTGTGCAGCTGGAGGGGACAAAGGAGTTGAGGCTTCAGGAAAGGGGCCTTTCTGTGTAGCCCAAGTTCTCACTTTTGTCCTCATGCTCGAAAACCTTGGGGATGTCCCTGGTCTGCTCTGGGATCTGCCCTATCTGCGGGGCAGTTCAACAGCCTCTGTTATTTGTGATTTTGCTTCTCCTGCTCTGTGGTGCTGACTGCTAATGTGTGGATGAGATAGGAAGGCTCCCAGGTGGGAAACCTCTCCTTTGATGCTCTTGCTTCTCCTCATGCCTCTATTTTCTTATTGTCACCAGCATTTCATAATTTCTCCAGAAGGTCCCGTCATTGTGTCTAATGCAAGGATCTTTCGCCAAGCTGCTCTTCTGGTTGCCATCACTGCAGAAAAGCAGAGCCACTCAAAGGAATTGCTCAGAAACAGGATAATCTCTCATCTTGCAATGCTGAACCTGGCTCTGAGATTATTCTTCTTTATTTCTTTTAGTTTGTTTCTATTTTTTTTTTTTTATTTATTTTTTTTATTGGTAATCCTGCCTTCCTCTGCTGAGGTGAGAATTTATCCTACATGACTGTATTGGTGTCATAGAGTTTTCTGGACAGTCTTTTGCTCTATATATCTTGTTGCACTGTGTTTACAAGCAATTACCCTCATCCCCTCTTTTTTTCCCACTCCATAAGAGAGGCCATCCAACTGAAGCAAGCAGATCACAATTGCTTGTTTTAAATATTCCATTTGAAATGAGTGCTGGAAGTGGGTTCTGGGCTCACCCTCTCTAAAACTCCTGATCCATTGACTGAGTGCTTTGTGTCTACTTGCTGGTAGAACTGCTGCCCTTGGGCGAGGAGGAGAGCAGCACCCGGATGCCTAAATGGGGAGACAAAACCCCAAATGGGAAGACAAAACCCCAAAGACAAATGGGCAGCACATCATTTAATCTTTTGATCAAAGTATTTTGGGATTACGTGAAGGACAGCGGTGGCTCCCTGTCGTGTCGGAGCTCAGCAGTCTTACAGCAGCAGCATGTGCTGCTGGTTGAAACTGGTGCTGGATCCTGTGTAGCCTTATGTGGGAAGAGACTCTGCAGAGTGGCTTCAGCTCTTCCCCCACTGAACCATAACTAGGCGTGTTAAGGGACACTTTTCTTGGGAAAGCTTTCTCTGAAGAGACAGAAGGTAAAATTCATTAATTGTCATTTGGTAAGCTTTGTTCTGTCTAGAAAAGAGATTTCTGAACCTCCAAACCAATGTAAATATATATTAAAAAAAATTAAAAAGAGAAATGCAAAGCCATTCTGGAAGTTTAAATCATAAAACTTTAATTGAATTAATAAGTTTAAATCTGTTTCTAGATGTAGGCTATTTCACTGAGCTTTAATGTATTTCGCCTTTAGAAGTTGAGCTGTAATTTATGACTGCTTATGTATAGGATACAATAGTTTGCATAAAAAAATGGAACTGGAGGCTCTTTGACTATGCTATGGTGCTGAAACCTCATTTATCATCTATTTTAAAATGTACATCTCTTTCAAATTCCAAAATTCTTTTTTTTTTTTTTTTTAACGGAAAGTAAGCTTAGGCTATGAGCCTGGATTTATACAGTTGTTCCTGGAATTGGTTTTGAAAGCACTAGACAATAAAAACTTGATTGCAGAACTGCAGCTGCTTGTCCTGGAGGGAATGAAATCACTCTCTGTTTTTGTAAAGGTGGCTAACCTGAAGGTAGAAGCCACTGCTTGGAATATTTTGCAAATTCACAATTCTGTTTGTTGATTCCATATTAAACAGAATAACCAAGCATGCTGAAGGTAAAGCCCTCATTTAATTAACCCTCTTGGTGTAGTACCATGTGATTAAATGTGACTGAGCTGCTCCTTGGGGCTTCTGCTACTGAAAATACTAACAATAATCATTTGTTTTGTTTTTATATTTAAACACATTATTGCATAGCTTGTTGCAGAGATAATTACCAATTTTATCTCCTGTGTTTTTCTAATGTTCATTAATAACAATAAAGGGTTGTAGGTTAAAAACTCATTTAATTGCCTTTATGTTAATGACATTATGAATAGCCTTAGCTACAAGATTCTAATTCTGTCCAGTATCTTGTTTCTCAGTAAAGCCCCAGGAGAGCTGCTCATTTTATCAGCATTACTGATTCAGAGGTTTTCCTTGCAGGTGGGTTTTTGTACATAATCAGAATTAATGCACAACACATTTTGCAAGGAACAGAGTAGAAGCACTCTGAATAAGTAATTAACTAGAGTGCCCAAGGAAAAATGCCTGAGCAAATTTTTAGCATATTCATAAAACATTAAGAACAGTCACAAACACAGTGGAAACAATTTACTGATAATATGCTTTCATGCCATTTTCTAACTCTCCTCTCCTTCTTTTCTTTTTTTTTTTCCTTTCCCTTTTAATGAATGGAAGGAAAAAAATTCAGCGTTCTAATTAAGGAGCACCTGCCCTTGGAAGCGATTATGCTCCGAGCCACATTGGACAAGGACTTATTGGAAGATAAATGGAAGCCAATACTAGACTTTCTCAAAGTAAACAGAAAATAGACTTTTCTGCTCCATGTACAAATAGCCTCCTCTCTACACTACTCCTTGGTCCTAACTGACAAAGAGAAGAGAAGGTTATCTGAGTTGCTTCTGTGCATAGTGATAATTAAAAACAATAGGCCATCCCTGAGATGCCGATGGAGTACAGTGTCTTTGTAACATGCCAAAGTGAACCTCGTTTGCTCCATTGTTTGGGTGAGCAGTGTTTGGGCCCCGTCCTTCCCTGCAGTGCACATTAAATACATGTCTTGCCCATTGCTCAGCCGTGGCCCTACCCGCTCCCTGCTCTGCAGCTCAGTGCTGGCCGTCTCAGCAGTGGGGAGGCAGGAAAACTCTTCTCGGCTGGACCATATGCAGTGATGATCTGTGCAGCCAAATGGGAAGCCCTGGCCTGGGTGGCTGGAGCGGCTCCAGGGACCCAGCTGCAGGAGAGGGAACTGCAGCACTGGGCATTTGGGGGATGTGCTCCCTCTGAGGACCTGGGAGCAGCACCCAGACGAACCCGTGGCATCATGGAAATGGGTATTACCATAGTTGTAGGCAAAAAGTATTCAGCATGGCAACCATTAGTCACTGCAATTATAGAGCAGAAAGTGAGGAGATGATCTCAAAAATCTCAACACGAGAAAAAAGCTAAAATATGTATTGTTTTTCTAAATCTGTTCTTTCAGATTATTTACTTGTGCCTACAAAGGCAAGAAAACCCTCCCTCTAGAAGGCAGAAGGTTGTGGTTCTTGGAGGATCATGTGGATCTAGGTGCTTCAGGAAAATGCAGAGTCCTGCCATCCTCGCAGCACAAGTGCAAGGGCTGCAGCAGCTCTGCGAGCCGCTCAGTTGCTTGATCACTGATCTTCACACAAAGATGAGAGACCAAAGTGGTCTTCCGGCTATTAGAGAGTTGCTTCCCCTCTCCTGAAGGGAATTTGGCTGGAAGCTTTTGCAGAAGGCTGTAACTGCTGAGCCAAGGGCATCCCCAGCAGCAACCAGGGAATTCTTGCTCTGTTTGTCCCTCTCCCCATTGATACCTTATTTTTTTTCAGCCTCCAATGTCAAACATATGCTCTGGTCAATGCAGTTATCTGCAAGTGTGACTAGCCTGGGCACGAGAGCAGTTGAATTCAGAGAGTGCAAACTGGGGCTGTATTAAGATACCACGTTGGCTTATGGCCTCGAGTGGCTTAGCCTTTAACTCCCTTTGATGGCAGGGTTCACCTGAAGGGCTTGTCCATTGGAAGGTGAAAGCTCTCGCATGTTCTCTCCGTGGACAGCTGTCACACAGCTGACCAGCCCCTGCTGCCCGTCTGGTTGGAGCTCCCTGACGAAGGGCCGAGGTGGCAACGGGCTACTGAGGGCCGTCACTTCGGTTCAGCGTGAAAGCCCAGAGCTGGAGCAAAGGTCCTGCCCCACCAAGCCTGGCCTCTTTGCCACTGAAATCCCGCTGGCAACTGCTTGTTTAATGATCTTTCTGACAGGCAGAGAAAGCACCACTGTTTACTTAGTTTGCTGTAAAAATAGATTTCTAAACTTGCAAGTGACAGTTCTGCATGTGTCTGAAACCCTGTGCCCCTGGGGTGTGCAGTAGCCCCGCTAACCACAAATCTGGTAGAGCTTGTTGGGACATTCAAAGTGGCAGCGCTGGGGACATAAATATGATTAAGCTGTGTACAAATCAATTAGTTTTCCTTTTGTCCCCATTGTAGGTGGCAGAGCCTGTTCATTGAATGCTGGTGGCTGGAGACACCATGTCCAAGGTCACACAAGGCGTGCGGTGCCAATGAGGCCTTGGCTTTACAGTTTGACCCCAAGGGTGCTGGCCACTTCTGCGGAGCTGAGAGCGACACTGCCCGGCACTGTCGAGCTCATCCTGCCTGGAAAGGTGACACTTCCAGCCTCCGCTTAGCAGCTGAGGAAGGACAGTGCTAAAATGCTGTAGCTTGCCTGGCAAGGGCTTTACAAAACAGGGCTTTGCCAGCAGGTCAACACTAAACAGCTAAGTGGAAAATTGCTTTGCAGATGCTAGAGCTCAGACACAGACTGAATACACAGCGCAACTTGAACGTTCATCCTTTCTCCTGTAATACTATAAAGAAAGATCTGGGTTTTTTTATCGTTGGAGACATCAGAATAAAGCGCTCCACATTTAACTGAAATGTCTCTTGTGCTGACAGGACTAGGGATTGAAACATCCATGAACTCTCCGTGTCCATAAAGCTGCTTTAGCTCAAAGGCTTGGGATGTTTGGGATGGGTGTCCTGGCTGCAGGAGGCGATAACCCATCTGCAGGACCAGGGCGAAAGACGGAGCTCAGCGTGGGCCCGAGAGAAGCAGGGGCTGCAGAGCCTGCCGAGCCACGTGCCCCTACCCCTGAGCAGCCTTTCCCTGCACCGGGCCAGGGGCTGCGGATGAAAAATAAATCCATCCCACCAAAGGCTGGGGAAAACAAAGCCCATGCGGGAGCCCTGCAGCGGGGTGATGCTGGTAACGTGGAGCCCTTCCATCTAGTTTTAACATCTCCTTCCCAGTCTCTGTGTTAGATCTCTAAAGGAAGGATGTCTTTTTACATGACCAAAATGGATTGCTGTCACCAGGAAAACGGAAATGGGCATCTTCTCCCTACAGAAGGAAAACAACAACAAACACGTACAGAGATCTTCAGGTTTCCATTTTTGAAAATTATTTTCCTATGAAAACACATTTCATTTAAAAAATGCAGATTGTTTATTTATGTAGCGTAGCTTGCCATGTGCCTATGGTGGCACTACAGGTTTTGTGACTGGCCTGGGACAAAACTCATTATTTGGAAGGAAACATGTTTTGTTGTACAGTAGGAGACCTAGCAAGCGAATGACAACCTAGTTTCTGTCTATGAATGAAATAAAACTGGATTCTGATAGTTGTACAAACATATAAAAGCAAAATTCTTTTAAGAAGGTAGATATTTTCTGCTTTGTTTTTATGTAGAATCTTTCTTTGACCTAATACCTACAGCCTGCAATTATTTTGTCAGAGGCATATCCTTCCCTGTTTTGGTGGTAAAATGTGTACCGTGTCCTCCCACAGTTCATTAATTGGTGTTTTGTGTGCATCTTTCTAACTAGGCAACCCCTAGGCTTTCAGTTCTGTGTTGCACCGTTTACTGTTACAAAAACTTACCCATCAGCAAATATCCTAGACACGAGCCCGGGCCACCTCTGACTATCTGCGTGAGATACGTGGGTCTTGGTCCAGCTTCGTAAAAGGTAGGGATTTAAGAATTACAAAACAAAGCCCGTGAAAATTATCCAATCCATGAAAAATATGCAGCCTCAGCCATGGAATCACGGCAGGGATACTGCCCAGGAGGGATGGCAAGAGCCGCCTTGGGGTGATTCCTTGGGAAGCAGCCGGTGCCGGGGCCTGCCGCGCATGGGACCCCCAGGTCGAGGGGAGCCTTGCATGTGGGGCACAGGCAGGATCAAACTCTGACTTTCCATAATGTTTAACACAAACAGGTAATGTAATGCTTTCTTTGTGCTCTTTGTAACTGCTATACTCTTCGTAGAGTTTTTTTCTGTAAATCATCTTTTATTACTGATTATATTTTAGTCTTTCATTATTGAATATTAAAACATGGAGGAATTGGTTATGCAACCCTTTCTGTCTCTTTAGGGGGGACGTAGGTGTTTGCATTTAAATGATGATTTGTACTTAACGCACTGATCTGATATTGTGGTTTCACTGTTTTCCTAAAACTAGGCAGCTCCTCTAACATTTTGCAGTGGTAAATATCTAGACCTACCACTTATCCTGTAACAACTGAGTGCTTTTGCAGTAGATTGTATAGAATAAAAACAAACTAATGCATATTTTTCAACTTC
>JAVCKT010023169.1:15509-23009 GCA_032273925.1 Rhynchotus rufescens
TAAAAACAAACTAATGTATATTTTTCAACTTCCCGGTGCTTTAACCTTTCTTAAGAAACGACTCGTGGGACATAATTGAAGGAAAGTGTTTTTCTTTAGCAGATGGATTGCTTTGCTCAGATAATATTTTAGTTATGCCGATAAAATGAAGGGTACACAGAAAACCATGAAACTGCCAGCAGTTGTTAGTGTATGACAATTACCAAGGCAGAAATGAGGCCAAAGCAGTGATAAATGTGCACTTCTCTCACTCCATCAGCTGAGGAATGACCTGGATACACTTTACATCTGAGCACCAAGTGGGCCAACATTTTTCACAGCAGCACTTAATAGTGGACATTAACTTAGCCCTCTCCAAAAGGGCTGACCCGGAGGCTACCCTCTGCGGTTCTCCAAACTGTAATCACTTGTTCAGTCTGTAATTTTATCAAATAGCATGCACCTTTTCCAGCCACTTATTGGCCAATTAAGTCAAGTTCTCACTGAGGGGGTCCAGCTGGCTTCAAGTTATCTTAGATGAATTGATTGAAGACATTCTGCAATCTATGAACCCAGTTTAATGATCTAGGTGATAATACTTGTAATTCTTCTCAGTCAAGGGAATTTGCTGCAGCTGTTGTCTGCAAATCCATGTTCTGATACAGTGAAGTACCAGAAGAGCGTTAATCCGCCCTCAGAGTTTTATAGCGATGACTGCATTGTGAAATGGGAAATTTAACATTCACACAGCATTGCCAAGCGAAGACAATTTTTGTTGATGTGCTTTTTTATTTTATTTTATTCTATTGAAAGTGTTAAAGAGGTTACAGCGAAGAATACATTATTGATAATACTTAAAATTGGTGACTATGCGGCTGTACAAAAACACCTACTAAAAATATTGCATAAAATGTTTGAGATGGAAAATAAGATTTGCCCTAGAGCATGAACAAATCATTTTGAAATTCTGGGGTGGGGTGGATTGGAGCCCTGGAAATGAAAGCGCTGGCCATGTCTGTGCATCAATATATCTAGAGCATCTGGAGACCGTCTCGTTACACCAGAGCTGCAGGGGTGCAAATGAGAGAAGAATCTGCCCCCCTACCCTTTTTTTTTTAATCATTCATGAAAGACATAAACAAATAAGAGGGAGCCGATGCTCCTCTCAGCCAAGCTGGTGTAGACCAGGAGTAGCCCCACACTCACACAGTGGAAATCTAATGTAAAGCAGCAGCCTTGGAGACATCCTCCCCCAGATTTACAGCTACTGAAGTGCTAATGAAGGAGGATCATACTTTGACATAGGTCTTAAGTGTATATCTAAGACCCACAGTGGTCTGCGGGAGGACCTATGAAAACAACAACAAAAAAATCATATTTGCTTGCTTCAATGGCATGTGCCTCTTTTCTGAGCCGCGGGAATGTTAATCCCCTCTCTAGGAAACAAGTAATGTAACTAACACTAGGGAATATTTTTCATGTTGAAAATTCAAAATACTTAGTAATGAAATATCCTATAGTGCATCTGTGAAGTTTCTCTTTATAGAGTGGCACAACTGGGTTTTTGATTCCCGTATGAAAGTGGCAGCCGTGGTACTAATTTATGCTGCGCTGCAAAGGCAGCGGGACGGACGTCGTCCCCGAGCGGCCTGACTGAGCCCGGCTTTGGGGACGGGCCCTGCTGAGAGGAGCCGCTGCTTTTGATGAGGTTTTGTAAAACCAGAGGGCCACGTAGTCTCCCCGTTGCGCTGAGGACCATGACGCTGTGGCCTGCAGCGGGTGGGCACTGGGCGGCCTCCTCCTGCTTGGCGGACTTGGACCAAGCAGCACAGACAAACCCAGGCCTGTTACTTAACTAACTACATGTATGGCAAGGATTTGCCTGGGGGCACTTGGGCAATATTCAGAAAGTGCTGCAAACGTGATATAAAACGAGGATCTCCTCGCCTGGATAGTTTGCCCAGCTCTGTGATATAGTGTGGTCCAACCACTTGGAGAAATGGAGCTTTTCTTCCTGGATCTGCTGCTGCTGTGGGGCTGCTGGCACGAGCTTGCTGCGAAGTGGGGCTCAGGCTGTGGGGCTCAGTGCAGTCCCCCTGCAGAGCGGGTGGGGTGCAGTGGGGTGCACTCTTGTGATGCACCCAGGCACATGGTGCCTGCGCTATCACCTTTAATTTGACCGAATCCCTCCCAATCACCCCTCAGATCAGCGTGTGAGAAACCCGTGCTCGGGGCGGGTGCTGCGGGAAGCCCGTGGCCCCCAGCAGCCCCCAAGGAGAGGGGGAAAAGGGGCCCTGGATGCCCCAGGGAAAGGCAAGGGGGGTCTGGGTGCCAGTGGTGGATGCTCTTGAGTGGAAGCAGAGCTTCCTAGGGCCTTCAGGAGATGAACCTAATAGGGTGTGTGGGGAGGGAAAAGGGGTCAGGCGTGCACTGCCATTTATGAAATTGGTGAGACGTGAGCAAAATGCAAGAGTAGGAAATGTCTTTGATGCTAACCATACAAAATAACTCCAAAATTAACTGAACCAAGGGCACGCTCCTGCCTGATTTGGTTGATCTGTGCATTGCCAGAGCTCCGTGTCGTGTTCGCCATGCTTCAGCGGCTGCACATTCCGCTCTCCCTCCTGTCACTGCGCAGCGCCGGCAACGTGGCCGGCGATCTTCTCTCGTACAGGGGCTGAGATTAAAGCGTATATGACTAAGGAAGCCTGGTATGGCCACAGAGAACATCTTGTTCCCCATATTTAGCCATGGGCAATGTCAAGTAATATATGTTACATGAGCGCTTTCCTCCAGTCCTGTAGGCCTTGTTTAGAGGTTCACTGTGCATGTGCGAGGCCTTTGCTTTAAAATAATAGTCCTACAAGCAAATACTTCATTTTTTTCATCTTCACCACCCAGAGCTGCAGCTCCCGGATTTGGGGGCTGCCTCAGCTGGGGCAGAGAGGGGCCGAGCAGGAGAATAGACCAAGCACCGCAGTGCCACGTCCCTCGACCCCCATCTCTGCTGCGGGCCTTGCTGGCACGCGGGCGGTGCGGGAGCCGCAGCGTCGCGATTGCGCCGCAGGTCTGCTGACGGACACGGGGTTCCTTAACAACACTGCCCTGGCTCCCCTGCGAGGTCTTCCCTGCTTGCAAGGGAAGAGAGGGCTTCATCTGTAAAGCCTGGCAGCTCCCAGGCACTTCACCGGTTTTGGCAAGAGGCAGCAAAATCAGAACATCTAAATATTATCGCTTTATAGCTGCACTACGCTAACAACTGCTAATTAGGTGGCTTGGGCTTGGCTGGTTGCTGCCTCAGACCTGGAGTAGTAATTTACACCTGGGCACAGCTATGGGTCTGATCGGGGAGCGCTTTACACTCGGTTCCCATGTACAGCAATGCCGAGCAGCGAGGAGTCAGCTGAAAGCCTGATCCCAGATTCCCCTCGCCTTGCCATTCCCTGTCTGTGCTCAATTCTGCTTTCCCAGGACACCCACAGGTGGAGTGTGGGAAAGGCCAGGGCTGCCAGCACGGCCGAGGGGCCCTCGCTCCAGAGGCGGAACACATTTCAGCAGAGCACAGCCACTCCTCACTGCCCTGGGGAATTAATCCTCTGAATAACCTCCCATAGCTCCCATATCCTGATCCAGAGACGTGTTTTCTTCCCATGCTGATAGATTTTTGTTTGGCCAACAGCAGCACCGGAGTTGAAATGTTTGATGCCTTATCCTTGGGTGTTGCTTTCTCAAATTTTTGTTACCATCTCCCTTCTGTGCACATCAACTTGTCAAACCACCAGCCCCGACCTGTGTTGTTAAATTGCCACTACTTCCCCCTCCCACTCCATACATCTATTAATATTAACACAGTGAGGGGCTCTGCTTCTCCTACAGCCGTTTTCAATTAAAACATTACCACTCACTTAGCCTCCTGCAGCTGCTTTAGCTAATGGCTGATAAGTGGTTGGTGAACGTTTGTCCTCGTGGTTGTTTGGGGCTGAATTGTGCTGTTCCCTAAGCAGTGACCAGCCTGCTGCCACCACTGGAACTGGGTGTGTTCAGACACCTAGAAATCATCAACTATGGTATTTACTGCTCCCTGCTTCTTATTCTATCTCTCTGTTCATGGTCCTTTTCTCTCTGCTGGGGTATGGAGCTGCACTGGTGGAAGTGGTTGTGTGCAGAGCCAGCCCGAGTCTGGAAACACAGACCCCAAGGTCAGCGGGCGGAACCGCTCCGTTGGCCGCCTGAACCCGTTAGGCAAAACTTTATTTGGTTATTCTGAGTATTTCACCTCTAGTGAGCATTGTGTTTGTTGTGTCCCTACCTATGGGCCCTGTCCTGATGAAGAAAAGGCTGGGTCCCCTTTGAAGAGCGCATCCCCACTGGCTGCTACCCCACAGCTTACAGAAATATGTGGGTTCTTGGGGGGCCTCTTCACCAGGCTGGTTTCTAACCGCATTGGAGCAGTTTCAGGGACTGTGTGCTCCCCCAAAATATGGAATTCAATCCTTGTTTTGCTCTGCGAATGAGGCTAGCCTGGGCACGGGGAAAGGAGTTGCTCTGTGGTTGGCAGTGTAAAGGGGTTGAATGTACATGAGTAGACATAAAAAACACAATTGTTGTTCTTAAGTAATAGTAACTTTTGTCTATTCTAAAAGAAAAATAAACAAGGTTTTATATGGATAGATATAAAACAAGGGTGGCTGTAATGGATGTTTCTCTGGTGGGGGATGGATATCGACACCTACTCTGTTTCTTCTTGGATTAGTTTAAAACCAAAAATCTCTTCCTTATGATATAGTATCCTGGTTGCTGTTTGAGGAGCAGGCTTTGATTATATCCATATTGCTGGCAAGGACGGAGCAAATTTTTATTCAATTTCCTAATTGTTTTTATGTTTAATTACTAAGATCCTGAGCCTTGGGTGTTTAATTCAAGGTGTCTACACGTAGCCACAAAACAAAGCAGGACTGTGTATTTCTGCAGGGTTTAGAACTTAGGTGCGTATAATTGGTTGGGGATTTGAGCCTTTTCTGACATTTTGTGTTGCAGTGCTTTAATAAAGAGTAAAGTTAGCAACGAAAGCTCGCAATCAAATAAACAATAAAAGGGCAAAACTGTATTTCACCCTCTGTAATTTGAGCTGTAAGAAATGCAAATCACTCAGCCAGAAGAGAGTGGTATTCAATTAGTCCTGTTTTCTTAAACATGCAAATCCCCCAGCCATGTTTAGCAGCACAGTTTTGCCCGAACTCTGCGGAGAATTCCCAAGCAACCTTTAATAGACGGCCATGCCTTCAGGCTTGTCCACTAATGCTTTCTCTCCTGCCTGGGCACAAGATAGATTATGCATATCATTATTCATAAGTGCCACCTCTCGGAGACACAACCACAGGCACGTTCGCCCTGGTGGGCTCGCCCAGCTGTCCCCGCTCTCGGGCCGGCGCGCGCGGCCCGGCACCGCGAGGGAGCGCGGAATAGCCCGGGGCTTGCAAAAACAGCTACATTAGCAGGACTCCGCTCCCATTTTCTTATTAGAGAAATAATTTCTGCTCTTCTGCCTCTTTTCTTTTTTTTACTTTTTTTTTTCTCCTCCTTATTGTGATCCAGCAGAGGTGACTTTCGAGGTGCCCGGAGAGGGAGCTCCAGCCCGGGGAGGTGGGAGAGGGGAAGGTGGCAGCGCCCCGTCACTCTGGATGCCTGTTCTTGGCTCAAGTAATTTCTCTAGCTAATATAAGAAATAACAAGCAAGCTGTATAGAAATTAGAGAAGAAATTAGATAATGAGTTCTTATCTGTCTAGATGTTATTGGTCATCTTTAAATGACAGATATGGAACTGCTTTCCTCATGCCAATTCAATCATTTTGTTTTAATATGTTTATATGTTTTTCTCTTGCTTTTTACATGTTAAATCACTTTCCTATGCGCCAGCAGTGTGAGAGTGTGCTGGTATACAAAAAAGCTGCCTATTGCCAGGCTTCACAGGGTATGAGCCCTTCTAGGTTTGCTGTAATGTATTTTTCAGAAAGTATATAATTATGAGTTAGGAAGAAGGAATAGTATTTAAATAAATGTTTTGAATGCTGATGGCTAGAATTAAGTATAACCCTACGTTTCTACAAAAAGGTCAATTGTGATTCTAATTATTCTTATGTAAACTCATTTGTGTTTGAACAGCACAGTTATAATTAATATATATGCTTATTGCCAGCTCTGTGCAGTTTTGATCATTAGAATCTGGACAGCCTTATTATGCCTGGACAGTCTGAATGAACATATGAATGGATGTGAACCTCTTCAGGCTGATTTTCTGTTACACCAGCTTTATGATGATGCAAGTGCATTAGCTTTAATTGCATTGCGCTGGTATAAACCCAGGGCATGGGAGAGGAGATGTAGGGTATTGGAGCCATGGCCTCCAAGGCAGGGCCTCGAGCTCCCTTGCTCTGCCTCTCTCGGAAAGGTCCTGATGGTCCCCAAAATGCAGCACGGGAGCCAATAAATGCGTGAGGGTCCCGGCGAGGTCTGGGAAGGGGTTGCAGAGCCCCGAGCATCAGCTTCAGCTCGTGGTGCAACCCACACGTGGGCTGGGAGCACCAGCTCTCCCTGTGCTCGTCCCAGGAGGCAGTTTTGGTTCCAGCCCCATCTGCTTGGACCCAAAGTGTTTTTCTTGGCTGGCAGCAGAATAATGGGGGTTGACCAGAGACTGTGTCCTGGCTCTTCAACTCCTTTCCCCTTCGTGTGAAGGAGGCAAAGTGCCCTTGCTGCAGCTTGGGTGCAACGTTTGGATGCTCCTGGTTGGGCAGATGGGCAATGAAGATGCACTGTTCATAGTGGTTATGTTACCAGCAGCAGCTTTGTGGAATTACGTGTTTACCTAGGTGAAATTAGGTGAAATTAGGTGTTTACAAGAGTAGCGTGTTCTCACCTTGTCCATCCCAAGGTGCCTGATGGCTCCTCTGGTCTCCTGTGCCAAGGGAAGGGGATGGAAGCGTTGCCAAGGCTGGGGCGAGCGCCACGAGAGGGGCGGCTGCTTTTCCATCTCGGGAAAGGCTCTCTGAAATATTGGAACCCAGAGCCAGCACATGTTTATGTGAGGTTGAGATGCTGGCATTAAGATGATTATATGACTCCGTTAACGGGGCACTATGGCTCCAATTTCACTTAACATCCAAGTTGTTCACATTAAAATATGCCCTTGGCCTGACAAGGCATTATTAACTTGCGTTTAATAAAAATAAAATATTACATTTAAAAAAATTGAAAGCTGACAAATTTGATTTAAATGAATACTGAACTCCAGGCAAATGTGTTGCTTGAACTCTGCCTGCTGTACTGTAGCTGACAGGAAGCATTAAAATAATACTGAGTGGTCAATATGTGATTAAATATCACATGTCAAGCTTAGCAAGAATGTTCCTTCCAGAGAAAATTATATTGTTAAAAATAAGTGACAAATTCTAAGCAGCTCCTTCAAATCCATAAAGACATGTGAAAGAATGGAGCTGTGCTTGTAATAAACCAGGGTCTCTGCA
>JAVCKT010023171.1:32761-44577 GCA_032273925.1 Rhynchotus rufescens
CACTGACCTTCAAACTTTCTCACAGATTAGCATGTATAAATTTTATCTGATCTCACTAAAAACATCGTAAATGTTGTATGGATTCATCAGACAGCACTGGACCGCAGATGATTGCCTAAGGGATCACCAGTAGTCCATTGATCACAGTGCAGAACTGGTGACTTATGTCTTTATGTTTTCTTGTTCTCTAAAGGGCTATCAAACTTTGTCTTATAATGTATTTTAGCTGGTAATACACAGATAATTAGATGACTTAAGTGAAAACACTAAAGCAACAAAACTTCTTGTTTCAATAAACACCCACATTCCTTTCCAATATATGGTGTTACTGAAATATGGAGAATAGAAGAGTAGATAAAATGTGGCTTGGATTAAAAACAATATTTGTTTTTTATAGCCTGGGTGTGAAAAAGCCTACATAACTGATAAGTTCCAGAGAAATAGCAAATTATTATAAGGCACTGAGATGCAGGGGGAAAAAAAAAAGGACTATTAATCACCATAGAGAAAAATATCCCATTTATTTTCTGGAAAAATAATTTTAACATTATGTTCTTGGTTTATGTTAGTGTGCCTGCTAATGAGAGATTCAAATTAATTTCAGCAGTTGCCAGGAAAAGAAGGTTTTTGTTCAACGTTTCTGGGTTCAACATTTCTGGGTAATGCATATGTGTGGAATACCATTGCTGTTTTATTAGACTGTGAAATTACTGCTTACTCTTATGGAATAATAAAAAATATATTATGGAAAGAGCCTTTATGCACTTCCTAGCTTTAAATGATAGATATGTTTTGTACTGCAGGCAGTAATATTTCTTCTAAATGTATACCATATCACAATTTATTTTGAAACGTAGGAATAGACTACTCAGACACAAAACCATATGCTATGGCTAATGCACTGTGGAATTTTCAAGCATATTTTTAATATAATTATTCCTACTTACCAGAATAATGGAGGAGAATGCTGCACTGGATGTCAGAGTTTACAGTACCATACTCTAATGAAGTATTAATGAAATTCCCCTACAAAATTTTGTAAGGTTTATTTTAGATATTCTTTACTCTATATTTTTAATATTATTAAGTCTAATGAGGGTAAATAATCTTCAGAGAGAAAGATGTTTTAGATATTTCAGATTATCTATTTCTCTAGATATAATCATAGTATTGGTTCATAAAAAAAAAAAAAAAAATCCTACCTAAGAAGGAAAACAAAACTTGTGCAAATATAGTTCAAGGAAGGTCTTATAACCCTCAGCTAACTCAATATCCTATATTAGATAGAAGTCATAGTAAGTTTTTGATGATTATGAAGTGACAAAATATAAATTTCCCTCAGAATGAAAGAATGAAAAAAGTATCAAGGAAATAGATTTTAACATTTATAATACAAAATCCATCAAAATTTACAATGTTATTTCTAGAGTTTTATTGCTAACATGTTGAATAACAGAATAAACTCTTTATTCCTTTATAATCTGAAGTTTAAATGTAAATTAAGTTTAATAAAATATACCTTTCATTTCCATGCTTGTGGACTGACCATTTACATTATATATTCCAACTCAGTTCATTAAGTTTATTGCACTTGGAGAGGGGATAAGGAAAGTTGCTCTGGCAAAACTTTTACATTTATATAAAATACTGGATATTTAAAACTCATAGCAAAACTGTTTTAGTGTTGTTAAATAACAGACTAGGTTTTGTTTTTGAACAAAATTTTATGCATGAAACAACTCTAGATTTTACATTTCTTAAATTCAAGTTTATTTCTATTACCACACATTATCTTACATCTTTTCCTTTCTAGTTAAATGTTGCAAATAATGATGTGTCCTTCATTTCCCTGAATTTTCCAAACAGTAATCTTTTCATTACCCAGTGAATCCTAAGCCAAAAAGGAAGCAGTCACTCAGTTTCAGATACAGTCTAACAGCTCTGACTAAGAGGAAGCTACTCTTGATAGATATAATTTTCTCTATTCTGTGGTAAAAAAAAACCCTTCATATGTCATACAAAATTAGCCTACAGGAGGTACTCAGCAATTATGAAATGATTTTTAAACTTTTGCTTATGAAAAGTTTTATTTTTTAGCTACTTATGAATGATATAATTTTATATAAGAATATTTTGTATTGCTACTTGTCCAGTAGCACAAAACTCAGGGAAGTGTTTTTGTTGTCTTTCACAAGATTTTTACATCATGTCATTACTTTCTTTAGCACAAGTGCTAACTATGGTAAAAGTCCTAATACAGAGTTATTGCTGGCATTTTCATCATATAGTGTCATGTAGATCTGTTCCGTGAATGGTTAGGTGACAACCCAACAACAACAAATAACCCTCAAAAAACATCATAAGGTAGCCTATGTTTGTCTTTCTATGACTTGAACTTTATCAAGATTATGTAGTTTTGATGTTAGGCTAAATTTCTTCTTCCTCAGTGTTTAGTTTTTGAATTCTTTTGACTTCTGGTTAACATTCAGTTAGTCTTGGTTTTGATTAAAGGTAAGGAATAGTTGCATCTATGAAACTATTTTTAAGAAAATGCAACATCCATCCAGTGATTGTTTAAAATATCTTTGTTAATCTCTCCAAATTTTGAGAAGACAACCCCGAAATGTTTCATAAAATGCCTAACATTAAATAGCAGAAAATAGGACATGAAGGAAAAATAGATGCAAGAGCCACAATAAATCACAACGGTTTACAATGTACAACACACAACCACAAAAATTTGGGATTCATTCCTGAAATGTATCCGACAATCTAAGTGATTTCCCTGACCATATGGATGAGCTGTCAACTTCCCTATAATGTTTTTTTTTTCCTGTGGTTCCTTTTAGCAGCAGGATTGGTGATCTACCCACTTTCCTCCTTGTTTTTCACAAAAAAAAAGTAGTGGTTCATATCTCACTCAGGAATTTTCTATAGTCTTTTTTTTTTTCTTTGGTGGACATTCATTTTTCCTAAGTTAAACCAAAAGAAAGATTGCACGCCTGTCTGTGCTTGTGTGTTATTAACATTTGGTTGAAAAAAGAATTCAATGAATCTCTTCAGTCTTAAATATGAGGCCTAGCTTAATGGACTTTAAACACACTTAAAAGATTAATTAAAAAATTCTTCTTTCCCACAATAGAGATTAATTATATATCTGAATAGTCTGGATGTCCTGTGGAGGTACTTGTGAACTACTTAGCGATGACTGACAGGACTACCCAGTGTGCCAATGTGTCTCTTGTTTTGGTTTATCAGATAACTGGTGAAATGTAACACTGACGGTGTCAGCTTCTTATTTACTGTATTGTTGAGTAAACAAAAAGTGCAAAGGATTATTTGGATTTTTTCACTCATTTGAATTCTTAATTTGTCCATTCTTGTAATGTTCCTGCTTCTAATTAACAGCATTTAGGAGGGGATTAACCCTCTTTCTGCCTTTACCAAATATGTTATGCACTCAGAGTAGAGCTTTGTAATTATACTTAATTAGTGTTTAAAGATTACATGCCCAAAATATATATATATATATATATATATATTTATATATACACACATTCCAAAATGTTCCAATATTTCAAAAACAAAATCTGAAAGATATGGTATCACCTATAATGAATTTTTGAAAATTGACTTACATACATTCCAAGTAATATCTATATATTATATACAATCTGATACCTTAAAATATATTTACACATTTATAATAAAATATCTAGACTGTATTAAAACTTGAAATGCTTAGAATCCATTTCTTCTCAAATCAACAACTGGTTTCTTTATATAAAGTTCTTATAACTTCCCTTCATTTACGTTCTTTTCTCTAGAAATTATATGATATCTGACTATCTGAATATGAATATTAAAGCACAAATTTAGTATGTAATGCAGTGTGACAGGATGTGAAGAGCAATTATTTTCTATTGTAAATACTGCAATGGATAGTATGGTGATGGAATTAAATAAATAATGCTGCTGCTGGACTGTTGCAGGCAACTCATTGTGTTGTTAGCGTTATTTTTCAAACAGCTTACTGAACTCACAGTCACATTTTTCTTGTAAGTTAGAATACTGGCTGACTTTTTTTTTTCTGGAACCTGATATGTTGTTCTCCTTCCTCTTGTTGTTTAGGAGTGACTAGAGGATGCCTTCAATCAGGCATGTAGGAACCCCAGCACTGAAAATCTTAGAGGGGGCAGTTCAAAGTACTTAAAACAATATCTTGTCCATCACATACATGGGCGCATACTGTACTGTTACCACTTATATGTGCTTCTTTATCTTGCAAAACTCACTTTCAACAAACAGAAATCTTGTAATATCTACGAGGTTAGTATCAATGTTAATTAGACTTACTTAAACCATACATATTTTATTTTTATTGGCTTATTTGCATTACCATCTAATGCAATGGTCAACATAGCATCCCAGGAGACATTACTCTGGGCAAAAGAACAAAGAATTCCTGAAAAATTAGGTAATGAAAGAAAATAACAAAAAAACCCAAAGCAATCCCTCTGCCATCAAAAAGAAAAATTCCCAAAGATCTGTTAACAACTCTCTAAGAAAAGTTCAAAACTAAAATTGAAACCACATCAGGAGGAACAAGAGATTGGAGTGCAAAACAGCTACTGTAATCTTTTATGTGACATAAGTTAAGAAGTATAATGCAAAGATCAAAGTATACTGTGTCTTGTCCTTTACTAAATTCTAGGAACTTGGAAAGAAAAAAACAGTAAATCATATCTTCCAAAGAAAAGTCAATAAAGAGGAAAAAATAGCTTTTTGAGGAGGTCAGAAGAAAACGTTGGGCACATTAGGCCAGTCAAACTATTTGCTCACCTAACAACTTAGCCCTCTACATAATACTACTTTGACCTATTTAAATTTCTCTATTTTATATGTTAGCTAAATAAATTCCAAAATGATTTGCAGAGGGATACAAATGTGGTCAAAAGAATGGATATATGTCTGAATTGCCAGACTAAGGCAGAGTGGGGCATAAATTTTCAAAGGTGGATATTATGTCAACCTTGTTAGTATTTTACCAAAACAAGGTAGGAAAGGTTTCCTTACAAATCAGGGAACACCATAAAATATAGAAATAGAAATAGATAGAAGAGATGACACTAGTTGACAAGAGCTCTTTCTTCTTATTTTAGGAAATGCCACTCAAGTGGGAATGAGCAACAGTGGTGACATAAGAACACAGTAACTGATTTCTGAAATTTTTCTGAAGCATCAGACTGCCTTGATTTGGAAATTTAACTTACAAATTACATTTTATTTTTCTAAATTCAAACTGTCTGATTTCACCTCAAGCCAGACATACCTAAAATAAAATTATGAAAAGAACACTGTAAAAACTCTCTAAGAAGCAAATGTATTTCTGTGGAAGTTTGAAGTCACATCTGCAGTATTATATTGTTGTTTCCCGTGTGATTCTTTTGGTGAGACAAATATTACACAGGTCTATGAATTTGAATAAATATAAACACTGAAAGCAGGACCAGCTATGGGTGAGAGACTCTCCATTATGTGTACTTGTAAAACTAAGCTGCTGTGCAGTGAACCCTATTATTTTGTGTTTTCCAGAAAACATAAGAGTTATAAGAAAACTATTCTGTTTTTATGCTAAGAAAAACTTCTGTATACAATGGAAAACTGTGTTCGGGGCAAAAATCCAGTGCCCTGTGAATATAACAGTTAGTTATAATCCTTTTCAGTCCATTTCCTTCTCAAACTTCCAACCATCCTGAGCATGCATCTGTCTGCTGCTATTAGAGCTGTCTTTCCCATGCTCTCTGAACATGTAATATCAACTGTATTATTCAGATAGAAAGTAATGGACTCAAAGGAAATTTCACATTTTTTTTTTTCCCAGAAATATGCAGTCTTTCCTGATTTTATGAGGGTCTGATGGGTAAAAAATGCTTGCATTAATATCAAGCTCATATGACAGAAGATACTGCATATCTGTCACATTCAGGTAAGTTGTCTAGATTTTCAGTCATAGACATATGCTCATGAGTTCAGAGTGTGCTTATTATGTATAAATATATAATTCTACCTTGCCACACATATATGGAACAAAACATAATTTACTGGTCAGATCATGCAAATCAATCTAAAGCCATTAACATGAATTTTAGTTCATAATATGAGAATCTGGCCTTTACCATTTTGGAATCAGATATTAAGTCTATTCAACAGTATTATCTGTAATGAGTTCATACCATATTGGCTCCAGGGTTTAAAGACCTGAAGACACAACAGTGACTTCAGGTTCACAGAACTGCTGTATTTAAGTTTGATGAGATCCTGTTCTTCCCCCCAGTGAAGTTGCATACATTTGCCCATTGATTTTAATGAGAATAGGATCAGGCTGCAGATTTCCTTCCACATTTACTGTCAGCTTGCTGTATCAATCAGATTGCATTTATGGATATGACACTTAATAGTACTGAACTCTTTGAAGCACACAAGATGATTTTTAATGGTTTAAAGGCTCACCGCTTCTGTCTTCTAGCCACTAAAAACTGCATTTTTTTTTAAATGTCCTGATCTCTAGAAATCATGCCTTGTTAAATTTCCTTGGCAGACAAGATGGTACTGTGTAGTATTACATGTGGTTACGGTTAGTCACATCCTTGCTGTAACTTACCATAGTGTAGCTAAGGTAATGAGATGTGACAAATGGCAGCATGGCAAATCTGGCTGGGTAGTTTCCCTTGGTATATAGTAACTCTACAAGAGGAGACTTATATTGCTTTTCACTAACAGTTTGTTCGTGAACATAATGAACAATTATTAACTTAATTTTGAGTTGCATTTACTTTTAGAAGGAGAAGCAGAAAAGAGGTAAAGGATATCTACAGGGGGCATATGGTGAGGTAAGGCAGAGTAGGAGAATGTGAAGAATAGCTGTCTAACTTGGATCATTTATTTTGCCACAATTATTTCACAAACAGACTTAGAACATAAACTCTTAAAAGAGTATACCATTTAGGCCCATGAAACTCAGACTAAATTCCCTAGTATGTGAGATTTTGTTGTTTGGTTTATGCAAAGCCAATAGTAATGAAATAATTTTGTTGCTCTATAATTTCAACTTCAAAAAGTAAGATTGTCAAATAGGTATTTATCCACTACTAAAAGCTACTTTCTACATTTTTTTTCCAGTACAGAAAGAGTGTGATTCTTCATTTTGATTTACTGATTCTGGTAGATTTTATTAGTTGCCTTATACGTTGCTATTGCCTCTAAGGGCTGGAGGAAGTGATAAAATCTTTTCCTCTTCTTTCATAAGGAGGAAGAAAATACACAACACATTTTGAAGACCTAATGACAGAAACATTTCAAAAGGCCTTTCATGTTTGTATGGCTTTCTGTAAATTATAGAACTACCAGAACAGGTAACAAATGATTTCAGTAATTCTTAGGAGAGTGCACAGATTGATAAATAACAGTTTTATGGTGGTGTTTAGGTATAGCATGACAGCAACCATATGAAAAAAACAGTGGAAAATTTCAATTATTTTTGAATGATAATTTTTACAGAAAATTTTAGAAGCATTTTGCCAAATTTGGTTTCTAACTTCTGTTGTACGGCTGAAAGATGGTATAAGAGCTTTTGCAAAATATCACGGCAGAGATAAAGCTGAAAACAAAAATATGTGTTCCAGAGAAGGCAAAATTCATTTTAATGAAACTGAGATTTTTAACAATTTTTTCCATGCCAATTTGACAAATACTTAGTTCTACTGAGTTCTTAGTTCTTAATACTTCTACTAAGTTCTTAGTTCTGAATACTTAGTTCTACTAACTAGTTCTACACTGAGAGCCTAGATAACAGCACAGGCATCCTGTATGTGTGCCTCGGATTATTTTCTGGAAATACAAATGGTGGCAATTCAGACATAATTACCACAAAATGGTTCCTATTACTAGTGTTGAAGCCACAGAGAATTAATAGTTTCTTACTGAAAATACTATTCTGTGATTTGTAAGAAAGCAACCACAGCCTTTCAAAATGAAACAGGGATAAAAATGAACCTTGAAGAGACATAATATACTATAGAGGTGCTCTCAACATGATTTCTCAGGCCATCCCTTCATCAGTTTTGGAGATTAAAGATTTTACAGACATGCTTTCCACTACATTTGTTGCTGAGTATCAACATTTGTTTCACATATGAATATGACAAAAAAAAAACCAAACCCCAAAACCCTCAAAAACGCTTATATGTGTATCTATGAAGCTGAGATGAGTAATGGAAATGGAATTAATAGGATGACACAGTACTTCAGTTAACAGATATTATTTTATAGTCGTAGAATTAGTTGAGATGGTGATATTGGTAACAGCATCCAACCACCCTAGTGAGGTCAGTGACAAAGAATCCTTAAAAGACAATTAAACTTGGGCTCCTAAACTATATATTTATTTTAATCTTAAATTCCATAGTAATGCTGTTTGTTTGCCTAGCAAATTTCCTCTATAGTTCACATATGGTTATATGATATAAAAGCCTATTCAGACAGAAGTAAGAAATTACTAAAACCCTATGCTATGGCATGCTTTTCTGTTGACAAAATTGCATATATTCTATGCATGTATGTACATTTATCTGTTAAAGTGATCTATAGAATATCAGTAGTATGATTCATGGGTTTCTTTCAGTATAACTTTCTGGTTCTCTTCAGACTTTTTTTAGTTGAGTATATGTTTATCAGCTTCTGGTTCCCCAGATAATTCTCACTAATACTTATTTTAGGATTCTTCATTTTATAGAACTGCAGACAACTGAGGTGAAAGTAACTTTACATTTTGTAATTTCCCTACCAGTCAGCAACAATATTTTACACAATAACAAAAACTGGCCTATATCTTGGCTCTTGTCTCCACAGTAATCAATAATAATGGATTCCTATTATTTCAGAAATGAGATTTCACAGTGTTGCTTTTTTATGAAGAACAGCTAATATTGTCTCTATTAAGATACCTAAAAATACCACTATGTATATATAACATACATATCAATTTTGGTGGACACTGCTACACAAAGATGATTTTTTTCAAAGCTCATATCAGTGTGAAATTCAAATATGTTAAAATGAGAAGATGTGAATTTTGTTATACTTTTGTTTTTTAACTTATACTAAAATCAATATGTCTGACTTCTGCTTTTCCTCCTCCACCACCCCTTTGAAAAGAAATATATAAGGTCACTGTGACTTTTAAAGTTAAAGAAAGTTTAAAGAAGTTAGAGTGATAAATTTGCACTCTCCATTTTGTGCTTGTAGGGTAACGTAATACTGGTAATATTTTTTTTAAAGTTACAAAGCCGGGAAAATTAAAAATAATTAAATATATATAAACTTTTATGGCATTTTAGCAGTGTACCAGTTAAAACATGCCATTTGACTACTGACTACACATCAGCTCCAATGGAGAGCCTTTGGTGTTCAGCGGAAAGTGAATTTTTCCCAGCCTTGCTCTGCCTTATGGCTGACTTCATCTTTCCAGAGCATTTTGGGTGCAGTGGTGCAAAGCACAGAGTGTAATCCGACCACACATGGAGACCGAGGTCCAGTACCAGATCCATGGAGCCAGACTTCATTCATCCTTTCTCCTTTGCCTCCTCCCTCACTATGGAGACTGTGACCACACATCCTGATGCTCCGCGCCACTCTCGTCACATCTGTCAAACCAGGAGTAAAAAGCTGCCACGTCTAAATGGAGGCTGAGCAGGCTGCCTAAGGAATTGGGAGCAGGGATGGGGCATGAACTATTCTACATGGATCAGTGAGAAGCAGAACAGCGTATCCAACTGGGTCCTTGTTGCAGAGAATTGGTTCATTATGTTACCCACTGCCAAGCCTCAGATGTTTGCCTTGTGCAAACCATATTAGCATCCATTACCATGCTAATATTCCTATGGGTTTAACAAGATTTCCAGCTTCTAGCCATTCTTATATCTTCTTTTTCCTATTTTTTTTTCTGTTTCAGGTATCTACAAATTATTGATTTTCTCCCTCGCTAATGTAGCTCTGAACAGCAGCAGCCTCACAAAATATGGTGTTTTATTTCTGGTTCCTCTCTGGAACTACTCTATGATTATGAGAAAATTACACTGGCTGGAACATGCGTAAGCCTTCAAAATGAACACCTAATATTGCAGGAAGGAGCACAGCAGAAAGGTTTGAATGTTCATGCTCCAAGGCCACAGATCCTATTTGCTATAGCTAATGCATGGTGCCCATGAAAGGGATTTGAAACTACATTACTGGGGATGGCTGAGAAATACTAAGTTACTCTTGAAAATGCACTAGATGTAGGAATGGACTCTTCTGCAAGCTCTTTTGAAAAGCAGCAACTAGGAATGCAATCGATCTTGACCTTTCTCTCTCTTTCCTATATTAAGAATGAAGGTAAACACTTCTGTGATGATGTGAATTTACTAACTATTCAGGAAAACTGGAGTTATCTCTGGAGTTAATCATTTTCTAATTATTTTGATTTTGGTATTCTTAATATTCATTTTGATATTAATTCAACATGCACTATTTTATAGAACCAGAAAATTTGCTGATAACTGCAAAGTTACTATCAAATGCTTCACCAAGAAATTCAGCATAGTTATTGCTATGTTATATTTTATGCTCCTAAGATTTGGATTAAAAGCACAATTCTTTTCACCCTGTGTTGAAAATAGCTTCATGAGAAATAGTTTAAAATATTTCACTTAATGCTGTTTACCAATTTGTACATGCTTCCGCATAATGGCCTCCATGAGACTAGCAAATATTAAAAGTTACTAGGTGCTAAAAGATGAATGTAAGTAGAGAAAAAATATTGATTTTAATCATTGACTATAACTATTGCCATTTCATAAAATATATATATATAAAGCATTTTAGTTATTACATTGAAATGTATTTTATAGAGAATTATTTCCAGTCTGAGTAACCATATGGAAGCAGAAAAGCATTAAAAAAATGAAAATAAGATGGTTTATATCACCTGCAAAACTTGTTTTGTTCTCTGCCTCCAGGCTTCAAAATCCGTTTCCCATATTTTTTCCTTTCTTTAAAAATAATGTACATCAGTTTAATTTATCCCAGGTCCCAACAGAAGGATCAGATTTTAAGCATTTAATGCTGTGGTTTCAAATCCAATTTTACAGTGTTCATCGTTTCAGAAGTGGCAGAATCCAAAGTGAACCTTAAAAAAAGAAAAGAAAAAAAAAAGGAAAAGAAGAAAGAGAAGCTCAAGCAACTCAAGGTATGTTTTCACTGTTTCAGAGTTTTAATATAAAGCTGTAACCTGTAACATGATGAACCTTTCTGGAAGTGTTACTTAGAAATAATTCTTCGTTTAAGAATTGTTTATTATTCAAAACAAGCAACATTTTTATATTAAGCAGTGTGTGTGTGCATATTCTTTCCAAAAAGCCCTGCTGAATTTAGTACAGAGAAAGCAGCATTTCAGATTATCAAAAAATGTATTATTTTCATATTGAAACAGGAATGCATATGAGTAATTTTGCTGCTGAATGTTAGCATACGGTATCTGGTCTAATTTTTGATTCTTCCTCCTCATAGGATTGGCAAAGCAGTTCTGGCCATCCTTATGGCTGGGCAATGGTTTGAATTATGCAGTAGCATCTCTTTAGATTTCAGTGTGTCATTAAACTGTCAAAAAATATGCTTCATATAATCTCTCCTGTCTCCCACGCACCAGGGAACACGTCCTCCCATGAACTAGGGAATAAGCTCTGGTGTGTGAGTTGCTCTGTCTGGGCTAGTTCATG
>JAVCKT010023172.1:0-32697 GCA_032273925.1 Rhynchotus rufescens
GATGGCGCCGCTCGCCGCCGCCTCGTGGCCCCCGCGGCCGGGGCGGGCGGGAGGCGGCGGCCCCTGTCCATGGTGCGGGGCCCGCGCCCGCCTTTGTCTGCCGCCTATTTATTTATTTATTTAGACTCCCTGCTTTCTTCGCGCTCTCCTTTGTTTTCTTTGCTCCCCCACGTCCCTCCGTTGCTTCGCGAGGTGCCCAGGCATCCGCGTCCCGCCACGCGGTCCCGAGCCGCTCGTGGGGAGGTGCTGAAACGCTGATCCGCGGCAGCCGGGAGGGCCTCCGGGCTGCGGTTTTTGTAGTGTTAGTATTGTTAGTATTTTGTGTTTACAGTATTTTTATTCCCCCTTTTCCCAAGGACGACCCCGGGGCTGGCTGCTGCCCCGCGCAGGGGCAAAGCGGGCGCCTCTTCCCTCCAAACCATCTGCCCCGCTTGGAAACTTCCCTTTAAACCTCGTTGTATTCGGCAGGGCCAGGGGTGAGCTTGGCTTCCCCCTCTCCCCTTCTCTCTTTATTTCTTTCTATCCTCCTAACTCATTTTGGCAGACCTGTCCGTGCATTTTTTTTGAAGTCCTTACGTGCTGTTTATTGTATGTTTGCTCTCAGTTCTGTTTAGTTTTCCTGTCCCTTAATAAATCTGTGAAGCACAAATTATGTACTGAGCTCCTACAACTATTTTTTTTTCCTCCCCTGTCCCGGGCAGGTTGGAAGTTTAAAGCACAAGCTATGAATTAAGGACAGGAACTTGCCTTATTGCCTTTATGTATCACTCAGTGTCAGTGGCGTGTTACGGTTGGGGAATCCAATTTCCCCCTTGTTTGGGTGTACATTAAATCAGGTTAGGGTTGATTTTTAATAGCGTGTAACAAAATTGGAACTCAGGTATGAAATCAGATTTATGGACCCGTGTGTGTGTACAACACTTAAATTTTAAAAAGCTGCTTTTTCTCTGATGTAGGCTGCAGAGAGCCCAGAGAAGCTAGCCAGAATCCTAACTCCTGGGTTTTTTTTTTGACATTTTACCTGCTACTTTTGGTTTGTAGAAAGTTACCTCTTTAAGGTTATTTTGAACCTTTGTAACCTTTATTACTTACTTTTTTGTGTCTCCAAGTCTATACAGCACACAACTCATCTGCTTTTATTTCCTAAAGTTCCCGACCACTTTGTTATTCCACCGTGAGGTAGAGAAGAAGTCATTATGGAATTACTTGGAAGATCATAACTGGAATCGTATTGGAAGTCTCTGTGGGTTTATTTTTGGCAGTGTTCCGTGTGTGCAGCGTATAGGAGAATGGAAACTGCACTTTGTTTTGCTGATTAACTAGATCAGTACAGTGCGGTGGAGGTATTATGTGAAAGCCCGACAGAAGAGAGGATAAAAGGAATGAGATTTGTTTTTCTGTTCATAACATCAACTGGTTTTGAAACTGGGATAACAGCAAGATGGAGGAAATAACAGGAAAGCTTGATGTTTACAGGAATTAAACCAGTATTGTGAAATTACCTGGAAAGGGGAAGAGAAATTAAGTACTCGGAAAGTGAATATCTTTCTCTCTTATTTTTGATGTATAAGCTGATGTGTCTGTGGATGGTTTCTGATTCCAAGTCAGAAGCAAGTAAATAATAATGCAGTTACAGGGCCTTTTGTGTGCAGGTGACTGGTTTGAATTCGAATTACGATGACAGAGGATGATGACAGAGGATGTAAGTTATTACTCTCTGCAGGCAGTTTTGGGCTTATTCCAGTTCTTAGCAAATGTATCTAGGTGATAAAACTACCACCTTAAGTGACATTCCCGTTCCTGCCTCAGCTGCGAATCCGGCCATTGAATTCCTTGTCGGCTGAGCCGCTCTGTTGCCTCTAGAAGTGGTCCCTGGTAGAGTCAGGGGTGAGACACATTAACAGGCTGTTTTGTGGACTTTAGACTCTCTCTCGTGAAAGCATCTTCTGTCTTAGATCCTTACGCATGTATCTTTTTTTTTTTTTTCCAGTATATTTTTAGATAACATAGCAAATACATGGCTACATAAACATAAAAGTCAGTTTGAGGGTTTCCTTTTTTTTAACTAATCGGAGTCCAGCATCACTGCGCCTTTGAAAGGGAATTGAATGCATTTCACAAAACCTTTCATAAGCCCCAGAACAGAAGACTTAATGTGACTGGCTCAGCCTATTCAGCTGTGGATGTTTCTGTTGGAGTTTTGCTTTGTCTTCCCTAAGAATCAATCTGAAAAGTTAAATGTGGCAGGATATTGCAGCAAAGAGCGCTCTGCTCCTTATCTGGTCTAGGTGACAGTGATACCACTGACATTCTCAAATTTAAGATAACAGCAGAACTGAGAAAAAAAGGGAAATATCTCTTTTTGGATATTAAGCTGGATATATTATTTTGAAAGATATTTGTGAAAAATACTTTTAACTGCTTTTTATATCATTAAAGAACAGATAGGATCACTTAAGCTGGCTATGAATTTTTGGAATTTAAACCGCTGGTTGACAAAGCGGAAAATAACCTTATATTAAACCAGTTCTGATTCTCTGAGCAGTTGGAAGCTCAGAATGTATGCAGTGTTGATTTAATAGAGGTATATGTTAAATTGCATTGTTTGTTTATGTATTTTTAACTCTAATAAACACTATATGTTTTCTAGAAAGCCTTTTTCTGTCTCTGTTCTGCTCTCCCATTTAGTGTTTACTACCACTACCTAGGCATGTAGTGACTTAGTGTGGTTGAAGGAAATAAAGGTCAATTAAGCCTTCATCTATAACTATTATGATACCTGTTTTAAAATACTGCCTGGGACGATCCTGTCTGAGTTGACAGTATGTGTATTCCAAACCTTCCCATTTATTGTTTTTCTTTCTGTTCCCCAGCTGGGAGGAATTCCCAGAAATGTCACTAGAAGAACTCTGTCAATTTCAATGACACTTTTATGTCAATAATCCCAATTATTAATTTGCTTTAATAACTGAACACTGTAAGGCCAAAAATATATCTGTGATAGAAGTTTGCTGTGTGTACTTAAAAATAGCCCGAGGAAGTTGTGAGTAAGGTTATTTTTACCCACTGCAGACGGTCTTGCGTAAGAAACTTCTTGTCATGTGGTAAAGAGAAGGAATTGGTGAATGGCTTTTCTTGCCAGGCTGAGAGCATCCTCTACCAGTTAATCTCCTTCTGGCTCCCTCTCTCCTCTTGTACCTCCTTATTTATTTATTTATTTATTTATTTATTTATTTATTTATTTATTTTCCTTTCATTACTATGAAAACATTTACAGAAAAGTATCAGGTTTAAACTGGTGATACTCCCAGTAGTTCTTCAGGACTCCCATTAGGATAAAAACTTACCTTAAACAAGTACACATACAAAACATGGGTCAGTTCCTCAATTGTTTCCTGGTACGTGTATTTTTTTTCCAAATCATTTCGATTATTTTTTAATTTTCATTGCTTTTATTATTATTTTTTTCTAATACGAATAATGAAGAGAGAAAAAATGTATGGTATCCATGGTATCCTTACTCAATGTACTCTGCACTTCCATGAGCTCAGTTGGACTAGCTGTAAGTGATATGCAGTGAGACAAATGGGGGATGAAGAGTGCTGAAATTGAAATGGATACTTAATCTTTTGCAGTATAAAAACATAATAGCAGTTTTCCTCACCTAACTCTCAGCTGAGAGTCACTGTCTGATTGAGTTACTACAAGGTGAGTTCTGAGAAATCCAGTAGAAAAGGTGAACTCTTCTGTGTGATGAGTTTGAGGAGAGTTTGTGCTTTTTAGTATTTGACTGACCAGAGAAGGACTCTTTCCATGAGGATGTGAGGTTGTGTTTCTCTTTGCCCTTTTTATTGTTGTGGCAACAGTAGATAGGCCTAAAACCTTATCTGCATGATGCATAATTTGATTTGATCCTGCTGAAAGATCATGGGAACGCTGTCTGAATAGCGAGGAAAAGGCTTTAAGCTTTCTGCTTTTTAAAAGACTTATGAAGGCAGATCCCAGGTATGCATCTTTCAAAATAACAGGTATCACTGCCAAATCCTTTGACTTAAACTTTTTGGTTTTTTGTCAATATTTGTGGATTTAATTAAGTATCCTTCTGTTTCTAAAGGGTATGTTTATCCTCTCCTCTCGGTGCTCCTTGACATATTTAAAAATATATTTATACCAACAGACTCCTCTAGGGACTCCCCCAATTCTTATAATTAGCATATAATTATGGCCCAGTAGCTGAAGACGTAGTTAAAATCATTGTGATTGCGCCAGCAGAGCCCTTGCATAGAGGGAAAGCAGCAGCCTTGCAGCCTCTGAAGGGCAGAGCACCGGGTGCTCTCAGGACATGAGCAGACATTTCTAAGGGCAGAGATACAATCTGCTTATCAATTCGGAGTAAGGAAATTTTGTCCTTCAAAGAATTGAGGATGCATGGTCAAATGTATATAAATAAAATATATAAATAAAAATGCAGCTTGCAGAAACTCAAATTGGTTTTTCTTTTCCTGGTCATATTTTATGACCTTGTCTTTCTCTGATGGAAACCATAGCATGTCTAGAAAATCAAATATTTTAGAAGATCCGACATTCCATGTCTTAGTTGCAGGAAGGGAAAACTTTACATTAGATAACAGCTTTGTGTTGTATCAGCTGTGTCATTTTCTGAGCGTGGTAAAGCAAGTGAGCTGAGTCCATTTCTTTCATGTTTGGGGTTAAGGCAAGAGAGTTTGAGCATATATTTGGATGGTCTCTAAATTGTAAGGGAGTGACTTATGGTAACCAGTCGTGGTTTGAGGCAATTCATTTTTTAAACCCATGATAATATAAATTTTGTGGATTCTGTTATTTTGGGAAAGTCTGAATTTTATCAGGCTAAGAAGTGATTTTTTTTTAGCTCTAAAATCTTGTGGCCGTTGACTTTGGAATCTCTTTGCTTTTGGGACAGAAATTTGAATGAAAGGCATTTTTCTTTTCCTTATTTTGCTATCCATAGTTTAAAACAAGTTGCAATTTAGTGTGGTTGTGAGAGTAGCATAAGCAAGAGGGCCGCGAGTCCCATGAAGGTACAAACATTGTGGCTTTCTTTTTCAGTAAGTTGGTGTTAAAGAAAGAGATGCTGAACCCTCAGGCATTCCACCGTTGTGTCTGTGATCCTGCAGAGCATCTTTCATATTATTCATATTATGGTAGTAACTAGAAGCTCCAGTCCTAAAATAACACTCACCTTGTCCATCATGTCCTGTTGTGTCAGATGATGTATATATGCAAAGCAAAAAGTGGATGGAGCAATATCAGCTTATGTAAGTTACGAATGAACACTGGGTACAGTTCTGGCCCTCAAAATTAATGATGAAACATCCAGATCTTTAAGCACAGTTGTGGTGTTTCTGTGATCAGTGCTTATGTTTAGTATTACTGTCACATTAGTAAATTAATGTTGCTTATTAAGGAGAAAGACCTGATGTATACCCAGTTTGTACGCTGTTGTACAGATAATTATGTAAGATTTTCTATAGAGCTTCACACAGTAGTGCCCCGGAAGCTGGCAGGAATCTGCATCTAGCAGTTGCAATGTGCCCAATTTCGAGTGTGCAGCAGGATATTTCCTCCAATGCGCGTTCTTCCATTTCTGATTTTACTACTTAGGCTTTAAATCCCTATAGGAGTAACCCACCTTCAGCATAAAAGAAAGCTGGCTCAAAGAGAAGACTCAAAAATCTTTTAAAAACAACTTTTCTTGCATTTTGATACAGTCAGTATTAAGAAATCTAATGCTATGTTTTTGTTTTATGTTTATTTCTTTTATTTCTTTTAATGCCTCAGCTTTAGCAAAGAAAATAGATGCTATTCAACTATAGTTTATTACGCCCCTAGTTTTGATTTTTGGAAACCTCTGTCTGTTAAACTTTCAAATTAGACTTATAATGTTGAGTTGCTGGAAGCGTTTTGATTTCGGAACACAGATTTTTTTTTTTTTTTTTTTTTTATGAACTGGGATGATAATTGAACCTGTGATACACAATCTTAACTGTCTCTATAAGTTCAGTGTTACTGTTGAGCTAGACCTACTGTGTTTGAAAGTGATATTTACTCCAAGAGCCCAATCCAAGAGCCAAATTTAGTATGTGTGTTATGATACGATGAAACATGGCAAGCTTGCATTTTTAAGGAGATGCTTCTTTACAGAATTGTTCTAAGTGAGGGATTAATCTAGAACTATAAACAAGGCCAGATACAATTCTGGCTGGTTTTATTCTTGTTTTAATATATGGATTAGAGAGTCATGCTGGTATTGTTTAGAGAAAAAAACCATAAATGTGAGGCTTTTAAAACTCTGCAATTAAATTTTCAAACTTTTTTTTCCGTAAACTGAGTCTTGAAGCTGAACATACAGCCTTGAAATGAGACCACAGATTTCCAGATACTTTAATACCTAGATGTAAAGGTAATGTAGCTGAGGATGTACAGGGTACATGACTAGAAGAGGCCTTCTAATTTACATCACATACCTTAATGATTGCAGTTTTCCAGTTGCATTTTGTCTCAAATCTACAATAGTGAGTTTTATCTACCTGATTTTACACTGCATTTGACTGAGTGTTATGGTTCTTCAGCACCTGGAGATGGTAGTGCTTGGTATTCATTTTGCATAACTAAGGTGATTTGAATGAGGTAGAAAGGGTCAGGAAAGCAAAATAGTTATTCAGTGGTAACTCTTGATCTTGCTTAGTGAAGTCTGTTAGTACTCCACAGACGAATTTTTCAAGTGCTGACCTTGTTCCAAGCTTTTTAACTCCATTAAGTAGGTTTTATATGGGTACAAGTGAAGGTAATTGCTTTCCATCTTAAAAGATATTTGTAAGTAGTGCTCTGTAGATGAATGTGCAAGTAATATTGTCTTATGTTTGAAATAGTCTTGGGATCTGTACTAATCGCACAAAATCTTGTAAATTGCAGTAATGTGCCCCATAATCTTCACTAGCCTTCCCCTTTTGCCCAAGATAAAAGGATAAAAATAGTCCAGTTTCCTCCTTGTGCTGAGAGTTAAAATGGTTTAAATCTGACAGTACTCCTAGACTGAACTAGATGTGACCCGCTCGTCTGAAGCTACAACTTTTACTTAATTTAAAATGCTTAATGCGGGGTGATTAAGAATTGCTGAAAACTTGAATTCTTACTTCCCTTGTGTTTTCCTTCTCAAACAATTTCAACAAAGGAGTGTTTTTGGAGAGCAGAGTACAGTCTTTTGTTTCTGGAGAAAATTGATGGCTGCAAATGAAAGAATAAAGAAGGCTCTCTATTCATGTCCTCAGGTCTTTGTTTCAGTGCTCATTGTTTCAGTTTATAAGAGTTGTTTAGTACGTATAGATGGTTGGAAAGCCTGAAAGATTCCCAGGAGCATTGGTGCAGACTTGTTAAAATCCTGTTATCTCCTCAGCTGCCCACCCATGATTTTTTTTTTTTTTCTGTTGTTTTTTCTAGGATATTATGAAAGGATATTTTTTTCTTCTATTACATTTGCTTTGAGGTCACCTTTCATACAGTAGTTTAAACAGGTCATATTACTATTCTTTCAAATCATGTAGGCCTTGTAAAACCTATGACTTGAGTACCAATGGTTGGGAAACAGGTAATTAGATTCATTAGGTTTTGGATTTACCACCCTTTTATCTTAAAACACCAAAGCCTCATCATGTTAATTAATTGAGTGTTGAGGCTTGGCTACGTATCTGAGTTTTAGCTTTGCACGCAGCACAGTCTGCTAATAATCTAAACTGTTGCCTTCTTCCATTACATGTTTACTTTCTCTTTAAGGTTCCAATCAAAAACTTTTAAAATATATCGTTAGTTGTACACAGGTGAGCAGCATGGTGCTTAAGTCGCAGTGAAAGCTACTCCGTAATTTAAGTTAATTGGACACTTGATAATTAGAAGTTCTCTTACTAGGTGCTTACCCAGATAGCATAGTAAGTTTGAAGTAGGCAGTAAACTTATTAAAATTAAATCTGAAGTATGCTGATGAATTTATAGATATGTTTTCTTTCTTCACACTTGAATCACTCATTTAGGATCAGGTTGGCTTAAATGCAGCTGAATGTGTAATAAGCCCCTCCATGCGTATATGATAAAATTATTATTATAGGTGTTGGCGTGCTGAGCTTGGCCTTCTATTTCAGTGGGGTGAGTAGTCTTCGGCCTCTGGCGCTGGTTGAGGGAAGGAAGCACAGGAAATCCAATCCTGATTAAGAAGCAACTGTTCCATGACTGCTGTAATGCCCTTATTTCTGAGATTTTTGCCCCACTTTGAGGACAACAGAGTGAAAGCATATATTTTTTTCATTGCTGCAGTTATACTTTCCATCTTCAACACAAATTCAGCTTTATCGAGAGCTCCCAGTGGAAAAGCTCCTGCTGTTGTTGGGCCTCCAGCTGGCGATGGCTGCCACGTTCTCAGGTGGCTTCTGCCTTCTCAGATCTGCCACCGTGGTGGCGTGGATAAGCACTCCCCAGCTTGGCTCGACCAGAAAGGAGCTCAGTTCATACAAGAGATACAGTTGAAAGAGTTAAAGCTAAATCTGAGCCATTCTGAGCTGGCTATGGAAGGCGGCAGCTACGGATCTTTGTGTGCCTGATAAATTTCAGTAGAAAAATGTTGATGAACCTGCAGGCAGGATGTGGATTATGGGCAGCAATTTATGAAGCTCGCCTGAACCCTGCAGCTGATCTGAGTGCAGGTGTAATGTTGCAGTGCTGAACCTCCAGGCCTAGTGATCCTTGGCTTTTCAGATAGGTGACAGAACCACAGCTGGTGATGGAGAAGGTTCTTTCTCTGCTGTGTAAACATTGCATAGGGAAGGAGCTTGTGTTCATTAAGCATACTGTGAAAACTGGTAAATGGGTGTAACACTGTCCTGTCCTCTTCATCCATCCTTTTTACTTTTATTTTTTAAACTTTTCCCTGTAGAGCTTATTCTGGTACGTGTATGCAGGCATGCTTTGAGCAGACCTACTTGATGATAGCCTATCTTGAGAAAGTAAAAAGGAAAATCTAGTTTAAGAATCTTGATCAGGTTTAGTATGGTGGAGCCTCAGAGTTGCCCAATCTGTCAAAGACTGGCATCTGGGTACACACATGGACAGGCCTTAGTGGGTAGGTGCTTGTGAAGTTATGGGAGGGCTCTTAAGATTTCTGCTTACCTGTCTCAGCTGAGGCTGATGATCTCTGTCTGGTACAGTGTGAAAGGGGTTTTGCCATTTTGGGCATTTAACCCCATGTAAACTGGCCTGTTGTCTCGTGCAGCACTAAAATGAGGCAAAAAAAATCCACTGAAAAGAAATCGTAGGCCTTTGGTGCAGGAAATTGGACTTGGTTTGTATTAACTAAGCAACAAATTGTCTTTGAAGCCGGCTTAGATATCGAAAGGCTTTTGAATAATAATGGAACAGTGCAGAACAAAAAAACTCCAAATCCTATTTTTTTTTTTAAATGAAAGACATCTATGAAACTCTAAAAACTGTGTGTGATTTGAAAAAAAGCTTTCCTTAACAAGTGAGAGAACAAACAGTTTCAGTAGTCTTGTGCCTCGTTGTGCAAATTTAATAATGAGCTTCTGTCTTTTCAGCGTTCCTTTGAAATAGACGGAGTTGCATTGGAAACATTTGACTTTACTTGATATCTATTTGAATGCTAATGCAAATATGTTATTTTTCTTATGTTATTGCAAATGTAGCATTTTATCTTAAATTTGCTTGTACTGGTGCAACCGCACGTAGAAGCACCCGAAGTAAAGCATTTTAAATCAGTGGATAAATTCTTCCCTCTCAGATATGTCTAGCAATGAAAACCTTGCCAATTGGTTTTGTGCTACGTTTCTTTCCAGAGGAAGGAATGTTTTTGTTCTCTCTATGATTCCACTTCAGTCTCAATGACTATTTTAGTTGAAATGTTCAGTTGTTAGAAGAACCAAGATTGTGTATTATTTAGACCTTACCAGACAAGTGGGATTTGTTTCTTCCATTCCAGTTATCAAAAAGATTAACCCTTTGCCCTCAGAGTTCTAATTGGAGTAATTTAGACACAAAGAAGCTGTTTGTACAAGATAGCAGCAAAATCGGGTATATAGTATCTGGAATGTTTCTTTGGTGACCGAGGGTTGCAAATATTACATAATTCTTCATCTTGCATTTCAGGCACCAATAAAAGCAACTTGTGAAGACATGTCATGCAAGACTGGATTTCCTGAAGATGTTCACAGTGCTGTTGTATCAAGGAGTGTGCATGGAGGACAACCTCTTCTCAATGGTATTGTTCTAAGATGTTCTGATTATCTTCATTTCCTGTGTCCTTAAGCATAAATCATGCTGCTGTGTTGCGATTCTTGACTTAGAGATGATGCCCTCTTTTGGGGGAATGAGAAAAGGTCAGCTCTTCTACAATTGTTTTTGATCAGTGATGAGGACCTGGGGAAAAACCTGTTGCCATTAATGAAAAGTCACCTGCGTTTAAAGGAATTCAAAAATTAAGTCTTGCAGGCCTCCCTGTGTTAGTGCACTAATTCTCATTCTCAGCGGAATATTCACACTGATGTGTGTTTTTTATCATCATCTTGACAGTGCATATGTTCCCAGTCTATATTTAGAGCCCATATATGAGCCATCAGAAGGTAGATTTTCTTTCCACTTTGCATCTTTTATGGAGGTACTGCAGTTATACTGAGCCTTCATGCTCAGATTAATGATGTGGAGGGTGTTATTATAGTAGTTCTTTGGCCCTCTAAGGAAACTGCAAGGACATAAGATGATAAGAGCCATAGTTCTGTCTCTGCACATATATAATTTGTTGCCCACGTGCAAGCTTTTGGCCTTACATGTATAGTTCAGTATATGGCTGTATATTCTTATATGCTTATAATCCTATATAAGAGTAAGTGGATTCTTATATGCCTGCCTTGGTGACAGAAAGACCCAAAATTGTACACACCGACAGGAGATGATATGGAGTGAAAACTATATTGTAGACAACAACATACATTGCTTTTTTTATTTATTTTTCCGACAATCTGAAAAGAGACATCAGTGTAAAATGAGACACGGGACACAGAAGAAGCACGAGGCAGTGGCAGCCTGTGAGCCCTCAGTCACTGGCCGCTGCGCTGAGGCCTGTGAGGAGTCCTGCCGAGGGAGATGGAGTGATTCCAGCGCTATCTCCTGGACGGTGTGCCTCTCCTTCACCACGGCACGTCTCTGTGTCTGTGTGGCAGGGTGCCCAGAACGAGGCCCACCAAGTCCCAGGCTGGCAGCTGGCTGTGCCCGTGCCGAGCCCTCGCGCGCCCGTGAAGCGGGAAGGCCTCTCCACAGGCACAAGGGTCAGCCGGGCTGGGAGTTGGGTTCACGGCTCTTCCTGTCCGTCCTTCTCCCTCGCCAGGGGTAGAGGTGTTGTCTGAGGCACGTATCTCCCATCGTGGACCTTTCCAGACAGCTCTCTGGTGTAAAAGCTAGTGGAACTTTTGAATGTAACTGGAAAAAATGTGTGTTAATTCGTCTGATTTAAAAGCTCCTAACATCAGTGGATTTTTTCCCCTCTCCACCCCAGCTATCTAATTCGTAAATTGTGGGACTGACTAAGAACATTAGTTTTAGACAGTTTCAAATGCATCTTAAATAAGGACTAATTTAATTTAATTCCTTGCTTGTCTCATATAAATACATTTACACAGATCAAGACATTTAAATGAGAAAAACATTTTAATGAGCCTGCAAAACAAATGAAATAAAAGCTGTAGTCTTGATTTTTACATGCTGTATGTAGCAGTATTTTGCCTTAATTATATTTTATAGACTTGTTTTGTGCTTTTTAGAAGTCTAATGGAAACTTGTATGCAGGATGAATTGATTAGCTTTACTGTATTTAAATATGAGTTATGAAAGCTTTTCCTTTTTAACTTCAAGGAAGTATATTTTGCCCACCACAGACGTTGCTTTAATAGATGAATTTATAAGCTATTCTTTATTAAAGCAAATGCTTTGCCAATTGAGAAAATAATAGAGAGTAAAGAATTTTCTTCACTTTCCCACAAAGTGGGAGTTAATATGTGATTCAGCTGTAGACTCCTTCAGTAGTCGTAAGCACTGAGCGCTCCCTTGGTATGTGATGTACAAACTCGGAGAATCAGGCAGAAGCAACAGCAAAGATCTCGAAATCCAAGACAAGTGCTGTCCAAAACTGCTCTCTTGAAAGGGCTGAGTATTTCCTGCTGGCTAAGTGTACTGCCTTGGCGTAATCGTGAGAAGGAGATCTCACAGATAGAGTCCTCCTCTGCAGCCTGAAGGTTCTCTTGGTGGGATGGAGGCCCCTTCTGAAGCTTCCCTCTCTTTCTTTTTTTTTTTTTTTTTTTCTATTTTCCCAGCAGCTAGGAACTACACAGGAACTGCCCACTCATTCTGCGTTGGCATTGCTCACACATCTGGTGGGAATGACTGGCCAGCCTTAACTAACTGTTCCTGAACTAATGACAGAGAGAGGGAAGACTGACTTCCTTATTCATTACTCATCGTAGTCACACAGTCCCTTCTGTTGCTTTTTAAAACTTAAAGCTAATGAAGCAATACTCCTGATTTGCCCTTGAATGGTATTGGAAGGCATTACACTTTACAGAAGTAGGAACTGGAAAAACTGTTCCAAGCACAAAGTATGTATTGCATCATATGAGATAATATGGAGTAGCTGAAAAAAAATGACCTGGGGGAGTTTGTTTTCTATCACCGTTTCTTCAGCTGAATTACTGCAATGGTTAATTTTCTTGAAAATTTTGACATGCTTAAAAGCATGTAATTTGCTGGTTACACATAAGCATACAGTCCATCATTGCGTAGCTTTGACTTAAATTTAATTATACTGTCATTTTCAAATACTATTGTTGTCAAAAGCCTATTTTCTGGTTATTAAACTAGATTCAGATGACACTACAAGTTAAGTATCGTTGTGTGACATTTGCTTCTTAAGGGAAGCTACGAGCCTGATTCTGATCTCGCTTCCCTCATTCTCTAACTGCGTGATTATGCTAGTAGGAATGCTAGTAGAAGGGAAGCTTAGACTGCAGGTTTTATTTCTGATTTAAAGTGAAAGCTTTAATTTCAAGGAAATAAATTTGTCCATTGATACTGCAGTCCAGAGACTTTTATCTCAGCCAGCTGCAAAGTAATCTGAAACTGTCTCAATGATTTGCTTACATGCTACTCTTTAAAATACTGAGAAAATGCCCAGATGTTTAATAGTAGTCATGTTCATTTGCCCTTATCTTGCACAGTGGAGGACAAGCCTCTTCACTACAACTTAAATAAAACTAGACTTACCATCCAATAATAAATCTGATCCTTTCAGATGTTGCAGTAATGCAGAGATCCCTTTTTTTAAAGTATCACTATAAGAAGCAGTTGCCTTAGAGTGTGAGGCAGGGTTACATTCATATACATCAGGATGCTGTATCTCCTGGAGAGAGCACTTTTCTGTTGTTGTGCTTCTTCAAGTGGTGGTGGCTTGCAGGGGAGGGTCCAGCTTGTCCATAATACATCTAACAAAAAAAAATTTGAGAGAGAGAAAAGTCTCTGATAATTCTCTTATACAAAAAGTCTCTTATACATTCATTCCTATGGTTGGTGTGTTGGTCTCTACTGCTTTCTCTCTCATGAGGGCATAAGAAGCCACTGTTGGTGTTCAGTTGGTATCCAGGTACTCATTTGCTGTTATACATGGAACAGTCAGTGAACCAAAATACTAAGAAAATGGAAAAGAAAAGCAAACATTTACTAAGAGGAGAGAAGGGGAGAGGAGGGAAAGAAGATAACTGCCTTTCGTTGAAAGATGGGGAACTGATGGAACAGGAGTCTCTTTTCAGGGGTATTGTGTGTTGGAAAGGCTCAGCAGAAAAAGTTGGAAATTACCCCTTCAGTGGGTCATGACTGAGCTGTGTACGAGAGAGTCTAAACTATAGGAAATAAGTTACTGCTTTCCTCTGGCATACTGGCTCATCGTGGCTGGTGCTCTCATGTTCCACTGTTGCAGTCTTCACTGGTCATGGCCAGTTGAAATTTATGACAGTTCTGACTTAGACCTATTGTATATTATTTACATGTGTTCTGTGACCGGACTATATTGAATTTTTAAGTCAGAATTCTGAATGTGTTTAAAATGTTTTGGATGTTGTTCCACTTGGTAAACAGTCATTTTAGAGTAATTAGGGTGTTTTTCATGAAGGCATTAAGTTAGTTAAGTACCAGCATATTCATTTCTGTAAAGAAAGAAAAGTGCAGACATGCATCTCTGAAAAACAACATACACATAAAAATGTGTAATATTTAAAGATGGGAGGGTCAGTTAAGGAGGGAGATATTTAATGTCCTGGATTGTACTGGTTTATTACAATTTTGTAATTTATCCAGGAAAATAAATGTGGCCATTTGACATGTATGTCTAACTCGTTTAGCTAATCTTTGCTCTATCTCCTGCAAATATTAACAGGTATAAATACCACACTTCTATTAAAATCATTCCCCTAGATAAGATTACCTGCACAACTATTTGCAGAATGATATCTTAAACTTTAATGTTTTTAATCTAATTGTTTTACTGGCTTGGTATCTTTGAAAGATTTGTCCTATTGCCATTAATGTGACAGAATTGGTAGTTAGCAGAGTATTTTCCCAACCCCAGTTATTTATATTTACCTTTTGCTCACTGTTGGTGTGTGTTTTAGTTTCCCCTCTGCACTTGGAGTCTCACTTGGAGGGGTAGGTCTGCAGTGATGTGCAAGAGCAGAATTTTGCAGGGTCTGATTTGGAGGCCTCCTCATGTGAAGTAAGAAGCTCTGCTGATGTCTTATGGTTGTTTTGTTTGGTGATGGGACCAGCGTGGGCATGAAGAGAGGGAAAGAGGGCAAGCTGTTGGCTCTGTGCTCTGCACCTGTTGCTTACAACAGTTTAGGAAAAAGAATTCCTGAGGCCATCTGCTTTGTGATGGCTTCACAGAGTGTTTCTTTGCTGGTGGGAGTTGTTGCAGAGTCCTTAATTTGGTGCATTGCAAAATGCTGGAAGCGTGTGGAAGGCTGGCCAAGAGAGAAGGCAACCTTGCAACAAGAGAGGGTTGGAAGAGTTTGAGGACGAAGAGCCCCTCTTGTAGCCTGCCCCGGAGTTGCATGGGGCTGACGACTGCAGTTCACCCGCCTTAATTAGTCAATTTTGTGTAGGGACTTGTTTATTCTCCTTTGATAGTGAAGCTGTCTAGAAGCTTTAGCTTAAACCTAAACACTTTACATTTTAGGTGCACAAAAGCTGGGGAAGATCAGTCCCAAAATCAATTGCTAAAGTTAACACACCTCAGTGGGGGTTACGTGGGCATGGTCCATCCTCGATGAAGCTGCTAAGCTGGTTTTGCTGCCTGTTATCATTGAATCCATAGAAATGCCCATTGTCAACTAAGAATGAAGTTCTATCTGCAAAGATCATCATGCTTAAAACTTGAGACAGCAGCGTTTTTACCAGTTTTGTGTGTGTGTGTGTGTATATATATATAATATATATATAAAAAAAAATAGGGCATGTTTCCCTGCTATAACCATCTTTTGTACATCTGTATTCTTACTATAGTAGCATGCGCTGGCTTCTTTGCTATTTCTGTGCACATTAATGTTAGAGCTGGGGGAAGTGTTTTAAGCAGAATCATATTTTCTAAGGGGGGAACAAATACTTCCCCACAAAAATTTGTTCTTTCCATGGAGGAGAAAAAAAGGCAAAATGGTAACTGCTTTGTTTGAAGTCTCATTGCCTTAAGGAAAAAGACAAGTTGACAAGTTCCTTCCAGGCAGACAGCCAAAGAATCTCGAATGGATGGGGTCCCTTTATGAGCTTCTGGCAGCCTGAAAAAAATTGTTTCGATTCTTCCCAAATGTGTGGGTTCTTTTTTTTTTCTTTTTTTTTTTTCTTTCTTTCTTTCTTTTTCTTTTTCCTTCCTCTGAAGGTCTCTTCCTGAAAACCTTCCCCCTGCTACCCTCCAAAAAACACCATTCCAACTTGACTTTTAAGCCTTGGTGGGAGTGAGAACTTTTTTTTGGAAACACAGCTTCTCATGTTTATGTTTTCTCACCAGCCCAGCTTAAAATTTAACCATGTTTGTTACTGGCCTCTTTAATGCGAAGCTGAGTACGTTTTAGTTGTGTTATTTGGTGATGTTATGTCTGATGTTTTATATTATAGGAGTTGTCTTTTAATTTTCACTGACACTTTAAATTCTCTCTCTGCCAGTATTTTCTGCTGTTCTGCTGTTCATCCCTTTCTCTAAGCTACAGTATCCTAATTTCTTCTGTGCCAGTATTGAATTTACTAATCGGTATTGTTAGATCTTGTTTGCTTAATTACACTAGTTCAGTTCCTATTTTATGGTTTCTGGTGTCAATTCTTGTACTTTCAACTTATTCTTAGATTTTTTTGAAAAATAGAGCTTTCTTTTACTGAAGCTAGGAGTTATATTTTGTTAAGATCTTTTTTTTTCCCCCATATTAGGTATATTTTATGAAATATTCTATGTTTAACTAAAACATCTGTTCACCTAATTGAACAGTTGGGCAAAAATTTAAATTGTGACTCTTATTTATGTAAGCTTATGCATCTGATTTACATAGTATACCAATATTCATATTTTATATGAAGCTATTTTTTACTGTTGGTATTTTCTTAAGGCAAACTTAAATATAGAGGATATATAGTGAGAAAAACAGAGAAAATAATTGCTAATAATGAAGTTCAGTCATGGTTTGGATGTTTGCAAACTACAAATGCATTTTGTTACAGAAATGAAATTCCATTTTCCCTTAGGAAACGCTACAGCTGTTATGTAATATTTGAATTGGTTTGTATATCCAGTGGCAAAGAATTACTTGCATTCTAGATAATTAACTATTCTTAAAGGAACCTGTAAACTTGTCCTAAACTTTTTTTTTTTTTTTTTTTTTTTTTTTTTTTTTTTTTTTGCGAAATATCTGAATTAGAGTTGGAAATATGTTTTGTACTTGAAAAACTCTAAATGCAGTATGCTCACGTTTTCCATAGGAGAAACTTGACTCATCTGCAAGAGAATACCTGCAAAAGAAATCCAACTCTGTTTCCAGTGTCTTATCTTATAAATACATTCTTGATACAGAGAAGAATCCACTTATGTTGAAATCATGAATCCTGAATGGTTACAGGGTTGTGGGCTGTGTAAATTACTGTCTTAGTGAATTAGTTTCTCTCTGGTATTGTGATGCATGAAGATGGGGGTAAGGACTAATTGATGCAGTGCTTTCCTTTTTCCCATGTTTACCTAGTTACTTATGTGGATCTCACATGGAAGATCCTTTCAGCACGGAAGAATAAGAATGACAAGAACTGAATTGTCATCTGTCCCCCATAATAAACTCTGGACATAGCTCAAGAAGAGATGCCTCTGAAGTTGAGTCTAGTATAATATCAATTTTGACATTACTTAATGCACACTTAGGTCTGGTTTAATGCCATCTGGCCTTGATTTTCAAGTGTCTTTATTTCCTTTGGAATGGTTCTCCAAGGCTGGCCTTCTCGGAGAAGCTGAGAAGAATGGTCATTACGTAGCCGTGCAAAATCCCTCCAGAACAGACAAAAGTGTCTTTAAATATGGAAAATTTGTTCATGTAATGGAAGAAAAATTCCTCTTTATTACCCTGCAGCAGCATGCTGAATGTGCATGTGCTCATATCACTGTAAGCATGGAGCAAAAAGGCAGGTGACACAGGCCATGTTCACATACTGGGAACACAACGTTTTCCCAGTATGTGAATACAGTTGTGTAATTTAAGTGCATGTAAAAATGCGAGCCTTCAGTAAAACTGAGAGGCTATTCTAAGGATGCATCTTTCTCTCCTTGAGTCATACATACATACATATGTATATACGTATTTATATGTATACTGTGTGTGTATAAATATATGTGTAATTGATGATGTGGTCGTAGAATAATGTGAGCTAGGCCAGATGATCTGACACAAAACTCTTCCTGTTTTTGTGGTGGGCTTGTTCCCTCTTGGATGCAGTTGCTGTGTTGACTCACCTTGTGGCTGGTGGCCAGCTCTGCCTTGAAGTAAGCAGTGGTGAAAGCAGTGGTGAACCTTAAGGATGGTGTTTGGACATGAAAGAGGTGTTCTCTTCAAAGAGAAGTCACCAAAAGCAGCTGTTTTTGTTACTGCTGCTGTAGTCTGTAGTTTTCTGCCCCTGGAACTGAGGCGAGCACAAGATTTGTAAGGCAGCTTTCCCATGAAAAGGAGCTTCCCATTGTCCGGTGTTGCCAGGACCTCTGGTAGGCAGCGTCTTCCAGGGTGCCAAGAGTTCCATAATCTTCATAGTGCATTTGGTGGCCGGCGCGGACATAGAGTGCGGCCCCTTTTCTTTGTGATGATGATGAAACTGGAACAAGCCGTAGATTTCCCATGGAGATGTCCTTCTGTGTCTGAAAAATCATCAGCCAGCGTAAAGCTGACAAAAGTCGCAGTGACACTTCTTGCATATTTTCTTGAGTCTTTCCTGCGCTCGTGTTTCTTCTTCAGATTCGCGCTGCTTGGCACTGACACGATTGGGCGCGGGAGGGAGAGGGGGAAGGGACCTGCTGTGGAGAAGGAGATAACTTGGTGAGGGAAAGGTCTGTTAAGGGTAATGAGAGAAAAGGAGGTCATGGCTGAATGAGACTCCGCTGTGTTGGGTTCTCTGTTAGTGGATGTATTTCTGTTTTTTTTTGTTTTTTTTTTCCCTCTTCCCCTGCAGTGTAACTGAGAGCTTTCTTCCTGCCGATTTCAATTTATTCCCGGCTCGGGCAGCTGAGGATCGGCTCCGTGCGCATCCCTCGCCGCACGCTGCACCCGAGCTCCGTTCCGGCGCGGCGCCGAGCCGAGGCCGTGGCTCTTAGCCGGGCTGCAGATGCTGGTAACCAATCCCATTAAATCACGAGGCCGCCGGCAGATAATCTCGGAGAACCAGGGCACCCAGTTCTGCCCACGGCTGCGGTCGGTCGCCCGCCCCGGCCTGCGCAGAGCCTGGAGCTCCGGGCAGGGCAGCAGCAGGGCAAAACAGAGCAGGTTTCTCTCCAATTCAGAGCTGCCTACAGGTCAAGAAGTTCAAAAACTGACCATTTTTAAAATTTACATATACACAGCGTTGCATTTTGTCTTATATGTGAGCAGTGACAGACAATATGACTTGTCTGGTTGCCTCCATAAGAGAGATCGTTCTTGTTTGTGCCAGTGCTGCCTTTTCCGAGCGTGCTGGTGGTGGTCCCTGCTGACCCTGCTTGAGCAGCAGAGTTGGACTAGGTCATCTCTAGAGGGCCCTTCCAACCTCAGCCATTCTGTGATTCCGTGGTGGTTTCCAGGAGTTAATGGCACGTGCCTCTCAAGTTTCAGGGTTACCGAAACCCTCCTGCGAGTTCCAGTTTAACATTCTTTTAAATACGAAAGTTATGAATTCCTGAAAGCATAATTTGCAACATGAAAGCTATCAAAAGCACAGTGCAATCTGTTAAAGTGTTTAAAAACTTGATTCTCTGCAACTTGAAATGTGAAATAAATGTACCCTAATTGTTTTGAATGAAGACGGTGTTTGAAGCCGGTCCTTAAAGGACTTGGTTGGATGGCACTGCAGCAGCTAATGGAGGAGCGTTATTTTTCTGTAATGGGCTCAGCAATGTTCTCCAATTAGCTTGCAAATTGATATTCAAATTCAAGTAAACTGGCAATCAAATACAAGCAAAACAACCATGTAAATATACGGTTGGTCTCTGCATTTAGCATACCTGTATTAAAGTAGTGTGTGTGTGCGGAGGGGCAACTCTTGGTTATTCTTCATCAAGGAGGCTTCCTGGTTGCATTAGGTCATCCCTGTGGTTCAGGCAGTGGAAGAAAGGGAGAACATTTTCTACTACAAATGAGTGGCATTTGAGCATTAGTAGAAGCTAATAAATGCCAAGCATGTATGAGGGGTTTTCCATCCATGTTAGAAATTTTATCAACTAGTTGCACACAGAGAATTTCATGCATAGCTGAAATAAGTAGAAATTAAGTTGATTTTTTTTTTCCTGGACTTAAGTCATGTTTATGTACGTTAAAATAAAAAGTAGTTTTTTGTAGCACAGCACAGCACTGGCTTTTATATATTAACTCTTAAGTATTGTTCCAGAAACCAGATGCATTAAATTTTGGTGGTGCTGAGGTTTTGTGCTGCAGAGAGCACACTCTTAAATTTAAAGTTTAAGCTTTAATTAAGATAAATATATGGCTGACTATAATAAAGTAAATTGCAAATATATTTTTGTATGAAAGAAAGGCCATGGCTGATGCTTAAGAACTGTTGTGGGGAAGGGCGAATAAGACTACACATTTACAATTTGTTTTTCAATGTTTAAAAATCTTTATTCTCCAATATATACATTTTTTTTTGTCATTGATGTGCTGATAGCTTGCTAACTGCTTTCTGCAAGTATGTAATTTGTTTGGATAGATATGACTATATCAGAGTCAACTATGCCTTTTTCTCCACATACCTTTTTCATTTGCTGTCCATAGTGTGTGTTTGTTCAGTTGTTCTTATGCTAAATTCTTCAAAGCATATTTCTGTAAACCCAATTCTTATGCTTTAGGTCCAGTTATTCTTTTCTATGCAGTATTAGTTTTCAGTGCTCTAAGTCTGAGATTTTCAATATTTTTTTTATAAATAGTTCTCTGTAAAGCACCTAGCACTTTTTCTTTTTTTTAAATCATAGAAATAGTAATGTCAGTGAATCTTTGGCTTTCTAATTGAGTATCTGCTTCTTTGTTCAAATATCTGCCATTTTCCTTTATAATGCTTTAGTGCATGTTTGTGCTTTTATAGAAATTGATTAATTCACTTCTCAGGGGACAACTAATGGGGAGATTATGTCCCTTCCAGGTCGCAAATTCGCATTCAGTCCATCAGCTGTTTCCAGTAGTCTCTAACAGATAGCTTCTTGGTAGCTTATACAAAGAGAGCTTTGGTTAGATGGTTTCTTTTGAAGGTATTTATGTGATGCAAAGGTACTCATTACGTAAGAGGAGAAATACTGCTGAATTTAATGGGAACTGGCAGAGCGCATTTGTGTAGGGAGCACTTATGTGTGTGAAGGTAGCGGGAGAAGGTCAGCGTTGCACTGCTGTTTTCAAACTGCCTGGGACAGAAAAGCGATGAAATGGAGTGAAATTCTGAGCTGTTGGGCTGTGTAGATGCAGAGTTGAGCCCTTTGTGCCTACCTGTAATTGCTTCATCATTCCCAATTAATATCAGAGTACATACCGTGTCGAAAATAGGTTTTGATGCTTGTCACTATATCTCTACTTTCAAACCACAGTAAGTCTTTTCTTTTTCTTCTTGCTTTTTTCATTTTTTCTTTTTTCTATTTTTTTTTAATTTTATGATATTTCTTGTATGTCAAACTCCAGTATTTATCTTGTACAGTTTATTTATTTTTTTTTTCCCCTAGAAAAAGTAGTTTTCTCTTTGCGGAGTTTAAAAACTATGAATGATGGTTATGTCAAAATCAAAGGAATTGTAACTAAAGCCAGTGTAACTGTAGAGATGCTGAGCAACAAAAGACAAAGCCCCACAGTCACCCTCGGACGTGAAAATAAAACAAAAGACCTGGTGAGCCTTTGGGTTCTCTATTTAAATGCAGTTTAGACTATAGCACAAGTCCAGGTGGGGCCGCTGTCTTAAGGACTCAGTTTTGCAGCAGAGAACAGTGTTTTGTGCTGTGATCCGGCAGGGTCCACGCGGCCGCCCTGGCCTGCCAGGGTCAGCAGCAGTGCAGGGCTGGAGCCTCCTGTAGGCAACGGCAGGCTGAGAACCTCCGTTCTTAATATCCCAATTGATCTTCAAATAAAAGCCAAGTTATTGACTTGTGATGGCGTGGATTGCACAGACTAGCGCGCTCCTCCTAAATAACAACAAAAACACACGGAGCTGCTGCTTAATTATGGATGCCCCTTTTATAGCTGGGATGTCAATAACAGACTGGATAAGTGATCTCAGTGTTTCAAGTAGCTTATTACTTCATGTTTGGTAACCCAGCAAAAACTTCGAAAAAGCCAGGTTTTAGTATAATTGTATATTACTTTATATACATATATTTTGTATATTCAATTATAGTTGTGTATATACAATTGTATAATTACAATTATAGGGGGAGGAAGATGGGGTGAACTGCCCTCCTGCTCAATAATTCGCAGCCGCCCGTCTGGTGCGGCCACGCAGACGCCTCGGGGTTCAGCGGGAGCCCCTCGATACCTCAGAATTCTTCTGTTCAGTAAGGTCAATACATCGTAATGGAGCCTGTGCTCCAGTAGTTCCCGGCCAAAGATCACTGTCGGGGGTAGGAAAGTGTCTGTTTTTGTGGAAGGAAGCAAAATGAAAATCATGTTTCAAGGCTTTTTTCCCCTATTATGTAGGGATCAACTTCCCCTCCCCTTCCTCCCTTCAAATTCTGAAAATCTCGGAATATGAACTTCTAAGTTATCTGTGAGTGGAATGCTACATCTCTTTTATGATGGCTTCTTTTCAAACTGCCATGACATAAACTGATAACGAGCTGAATGTTTAAAAACAAATCTTGCGGGTCGAAATGGATGTTTCTTAATTTGGAAAAAATTAAAATGCTGCAGATGTGAGCCAAATAGAGGAGCAGAATCTGGTGAAAGTTTTATAAACTTCGTTAATTTATTTTACTTCAATTCTAGTACCTTACAAGTGTTTCTTGGAAAGCATGTGGACATAAATGGTTTGATAGTTGTTACCCAGCCCTTAGTAATGGCAGTCATTAGCCACACGTATTTATGAAATGGAGAGTGGTCCAGGCTCTGTATAATGTTGAAATGTCAGTAAAGGTCAAACGTGGTTTGTTAGCCTGGAGATCTTCTCTTTTATTTGCCGGTACATTTCTCAAGTCTCTCTTTGTGTTATAACTTTAATCAGAATGTTGCTGTCTTTCATTTTAAGATTTCTGCTGGCATGTGCTGATCTGTGGCAGGATAAGATGAATCTGCCATGCAACAAAACGGCGGAAAAGCAAATGCTTGTGGGATAAAATGAAAACTGTGCTGATATTTTATAGCGTATTCTTCGTGTTAATTTTGTTAATTTGAACAACACTATAGAATGTTTCTGCTAATAAAACGGGAATGTTATATATTTTTTTATAAACAGATGGAGATGCAAGGGGTCAGTCAGTCAGGTGGTTTGTGGCTGCCTCAAAACGCACAAGTGCAGAGTTCTGATACAGTGACCAGTGGTCCATAGTTGTTCATACTCAGTGTCTTTACTAGTCTTCACAGCCCGTGTGCCTGCAGGCGAGCCCAGCCTGTCTCACCTTTTGAGCTGCTGTTTCTGCAGCAGCTTTGAAGCAGGTTTCCTGCAGTACAACGAGGGACAGTGTGGCTGCCCGTTCGGAGCGCACAGGCTGGTGCGTGCGCTGAGCTCCATTTAGAGCAGCAGTTCCCAAATAGCAAAGTGTATCTTGTTGGTGAGAGGCAAATGATAAACAGATGCAGAGTAGAATACGGCTTGCTGCTACTGGTCTGGCTTGGGCATTCTTCTTGCACCCAAAGTTTAATCTCTGTTTTGGTACAGTAAAAAGAAGCAGGACCAAAGGACTTCCCAGTGGGCTGGAAGAGAAGAGGGGGAAAAAAGTGAGTGTATTAATGAGAGACTGAATGGCACTTATTTTCTGATGTGAGGCATGCTTCGGAAAAGAAGATACACCTGCCTAAGCTCCATGGGGCTATCTTCATACAGCTAAGGCTCAAGTTTAGTATTTAAAGTGATTCTAGGGTTAATCACTGTTGAAAAGGAAAGTCACAAATTTTCTTTAGCCCTGTCCTGAGGTCCTCATGCTTCCTTTGCACTGGATGTAGTGGTTGTGCAGCTCCAGTGTGAACCAATTCTGCTGGTGGATCAATGGAGGCCCTTCCTGAAGTGAAATGGGAGCCGTATTCCAATGGATGGGGCAGATGGACCGGCCTGTCCTGTGTCTGCGCTGTGGCCAGCTCTGACAGGAGAGGCAAACGGGATTGTGGCCTTGTAAGACCACCTCCTTCTGCAGCATTTTCCACTTAAATCACTTTAATGTACTACACAAATTGCATCCTAGCTAAGCCTGTAAATATCCCTCGTCCTCTGCTTGCATCTTCATCCTACATCTTTGGCTGAGAGTATTGCTTTGCTGTCATTTTAGGTGCAATAGATCTGCAAAACTGGAGTGGTTGAATTGAGCATCTAGTATGCAAACAAGATGACCTTTTCACTGTGATTACATTTTCTTATGAATGTATAAATCATGGTTATTTCACCATTAACTAGAACCCGTCTGTGAAATATGAGAACAATGTGCAGCATTTTAATCTTCCCCATGTTCATCCATTCTCTCCCCTCACAGTAATAAACCATGCAGTAGGAAAAACCTAAGCAAACAGAGGTCTGTTCAGACAATGAGAGTCATATGTCTTGCAAAGCACGGTGAAGTGAGCAAAACTGACTGCCATAGCTTTAATGCACCTCTAGATGCACCTCATCTTGAGCGACTTTTTGAGTTATTGGGATCATATAAAATACAAGTCTACCTGGATTACTTTAGGGGCTTCTGCTCCCTAAACTCTTTATATAATAAGAGTTTGGAGGCTGTGTTATGCAGCAGTTGCAAATGCCGCTGTGACCCAGTAGCTGTGCTGGCTCTCTGCTGGAGACCACCAGCCTGTGGTAGTGTTGGTCCCATGGATCGTGTGCCTGTGCATCACCTCTCCAGGTCACACTTTGTCAGTAAAGATGTGTCAAAGCCAAGAGAACGGGAACAAAACGGGGCAGCTGAAGCAGAGCCCACAGATTTCCTTGTGTCAGGTCGCGCAAAGCAGGGTCACCAACAGAGAGGCAGAGTGGGCAGCCACAAAAAGCAGCCTTGCAAGGAGGGAGAAAAAAAACAGAAAACCCAAAGTCTCTACTTTTGGTCCCAGGGGCTTTTAAGGCTGTCTTCAGAAGTGGCCTTGCAGCTGTTTCCTACAGTAAGTTTGGGTTTGGTGTTCTAAGGCATGAGATAGAGCTAAGGTTGAAGTCTTGTTCCAGATGTTTTGATTGTGGCACTTGAGGTAGAAAAATGAGAGAATAAAGAAAATATGGAAAAATTCTTCCATATGTGTCCTGCTATTTGTTATCAGTATGATACTGTTTGAGTTGAAAGGAACATTTAAGCTGAAGAAAATTGAAAACTACAATTTAAAGTAATGTCCTGCAAACATCCAAAGATCTTTTTATAGCAAGATCTACTTCTCCTCTCAAATTAGTGGTCAGCATAAAAGTAGTTCATCAAAATTGGTGGATTTGCATAAGTATAAATGCACTATAAGAAGGGAAAATGGGATCCAGAGTTTCCGAGAATACTTATAATTCAAGACAAATCTGCTTAGTAGTCTAAAATCAATCACAGACTTGACTAATGTTTGGATTTTTTGCCTCAGAATACCTCACCTGGAAATGAGTGACTTCTGTAAAATATTCTGCTATTTATAGGCTGGCAAAATTATATCAGTGATTGCTTTTTTAATACATAAAATGAAAAGCATGCTGCTTTTTTTTTTTCTGTTCAAGGATGATTACCAACAAGGATGTCTTTGGAAACTGGTAATTAGTGGATCTTTTTAGTATAGTTGTTGTAAAATAGTGCACAATTTTAAGTGGAACTAGTGGTCAGGAGTTCTATCGTTTGCTTTTCATGGCTTAAATGATTTCTTACTGTGAGTTTTCATTTAATTGAAAGCTGTGTGTTTAATGAAAAGAATGTTGGTACTGATGTGCAGCTGCATAATCGAAACATCTAAAGTAACACTAAGGTTTCATACTGGTTTCAACTTTTTTAACTTGTCCTTGACTTCTAATGAGCCTGTTCACTACAAGGTCTCTCAGTGCCCCTGTGCAGATCCCCATTCTGAAAGCAAAAGCTGACAGCTGTGGCCTGAGGGAGCTTTTCAATGCAGTATACTGTGGCTTTACAAATAATTTTTAACAAAAAAACCCAAAACTTACAGTGGTGGAGCCAAAAAATTGAAAAAAAAATGTTTTTTGACCTGTTTTCATTAAAAATGCTTGTGCCTTTATGAGAACAGCAAGGAAGTAAATCTGCAGTACTTAGACAGAAGTCTTCCAGAATGACTTCCTCATCCAAATTCAGTGCCTGCTTGCTTTGTGCCACTTGCAGTGCTCCAAAACATCAGAAGTAGGTTGTAATGATGGAAAAGTAGAGCAATCTGAAGAAGAACTGGAAAGCTGATAATGTTCAGAGTTTCTGAAACACAGTACAATACAAGCTACTGAATTTGAGCGGTCAAAATGACAGAATATGAAAAGTTAAATTAAGGGAAAAAAGGCAATTTAGAAATTTTGACATACCAGTATTTGTGCTTCTGTTAAATAATGATTGATAAATAGTTCATGATGAATTGCAGTAATTCAGACGTGTTTTCTGGGAGGTGAAGAAACCAACTGCTACTTCGAAAAACTGTGATTCATTCTGCTCAAGCTTTTCTTCCTTGCGCCTTCTAAGGAAGTGTTTCCTAATAAGATATTTAGCAAGAGAACTTCAATCTGTCTTTTCTGTCTTTTTTTTTTCCTATGATTCCTTTCACGGGATTGAAAAGTAGAGAAGCTTGTGGTTATGTTCCTGGAAAAGCTGCTTCCTATACCAGAGGCACATGAGGTTCTTTCCAGTATAGACAGGCTGGGCTGCCTCCTAGAGCTCCTTTGTAGCGGAGAACTGAAATGGTTGATCACAGTCTCACTGCTCCCCTTCTCTTGTACGAGTGAAGTTCTTGCTCTTGATGGAGCAGAACCTACTGCGAGTTGATCTAGTATACAAGGTATATTAAGCTATAGAGAACAGAGTTCTACTTTTAGGCAATCCTTCCACTTCCCCAGAAGACATGGCTGCTGCTCTTCTTCAGAGCAAGTGCCTGGGTCCTTTCATGCATCAGAAGGAATTTCAAAGGAGTTTCACCTGGAGATTCGGAGCGCTAGTTACAGTGCTTGCTATGCTTGCTGCAGGCTCCTTTGGCTAAGGGATGGCAGCTGCCAGACTGAGCTCTCCTCTTCCTTTGTTCCGCCTCCCCGCTCGCCAGGAGCCTTCTCCATCCTCCAGAAATGGAGGCCCAAGAACTGCCTCATTTTTGCCTGCTTTTCACTACATTTTTTCCCCTGAGCAGCCAGTTAAAACCCCTGTAGTAGGGAGGAATGCTGAAAAGCAAAGACCTGCAGCTTCAGAACCTCACCAAGCAAAAAGGTGACTGATGGATTCTGCAGAACACATAAGCATATGATTGTCAAGATATATGCTGTTCCATAACTGTGTAACAAGAACAACAAAAGAAATAGTAGAAGTATTCTTTTTTTTTTTTTTATCACACAAATTCTCCACTTGTTATTAGTGCTATCTTTTTTTCTATTTGAGTGTAAGCTTAAATTGCACACTATCTCAATTTCAGAGGTAGAGTTTGTTGTTTGGGAATACATTTAAAGCTATATAGCATTGAGACTGTCAAGTAAGTACAACTTTGTATAATTGAGGAGGATTTCTAGAGCTGGATCTAGATACTCTAATAGAGCTAGATTGATATAACTAATAGAATTATTGGTTAGTTTCAAAACTGTACAGGGTTGTTGTGAATGCCCACACTGAACAGTTACTCCTTCAACTATCCGGTTAACCTTAGAAGATTTTGAAAGTTCCAGTAATGAATAGTTGTGGTTGTGTACTGAATGTTTTAGTTTTTAAAAGTACTCTTGTGTTTTTGCGCAGTCTGTTATACAGCTTTTCAGTGTCTTATTCTTCATAGAAGAGCTCAGTGTGTGGAAAACAGCACTTGAGGCCTAGTTGAGTTTATGTTCCCGAGTGAGGCCCGAGGAAGAAGCGCTGGCAGCCCCCAGCTAGGATGGCGCTGCTGTCCATGTGGGAGGGAGGGCGCCTGGATAGGGAGCACCCGGGTGTACTGAGGCACAGGATGCCACCAGTTGGACCCAACAAGGCCAGTCTCTGATCTACAGGGGTTTTAGGTCCTGAGCTCCATCCTTGCATTGGATCCAGTCTTGTCTAGGAATGAAGCCACAGTCTCCAGGTCTTGGTTGTTTTGCCCAAGACACTTGCGCATTTCTTGGAAGTGCCTTTTAAAAGAATGAAGATCCTCTTATTTGCCGTTTTCAGTATATAACAAGTGTCTAGCTACAGAATAAGCTTCCAGAGACTGTCTCAAGTAGAAATGGCTTTGAAGAAAAATGTCTTCGTGAGGAGAGAATCTGCTGTTAGTTTGAGCCATAGCAGGTTAGAATACAATATAAAAGTACTCTGAAATTACATCTTTTTACATATTTGACTGAAATGGTCTTTAGTAACCAAAAAGTAGTTATGGAAAAAGAAGAGTTGCTCCCTCAACCCATCAGTGGCTTACAGTTGAACTGCTACATAATGTGAGGGTGTCAGTAAATACTGACTTGGTGCTTTCAGTACTTTACTATGCAGAATACTGAGGGTTATGGTTTAACTTTTTCTTTTCTGCTAGAGCTTTCAAAATTCTGTTAGTCTAGTATTATTATGCTTTTGGAAAATACTTTTTTTTTTAATGACTAATCTCTTGATATATCTGGTAAGATATGTCAAATGGTTCCCTGCTTCCCTGCTCTTTAGTGCAGTTCCACCACTCCCTCTTTTTTTTTAAGTCTATTTTCTTAGTGACTTAAAGAAAAGTAATTGAGTGGAATAAGTCAGAGCAGAAAAAAAAAGACAGGTGCATCAAAACTCTCTTTGAATTCTGTAGATGCCAACACTATTTAAAACAAATTACCCAAACAGGATATGAAGAATTAATGACCTTTGTCTGTAGCCATCACCTTGATGTCAGGTCCCTTGGAATGCATGTGCATGTGCATGCGGGAAGGGCTTCCAGCAGGGATTCTCCTTCAGCTGGGCCGAGGTCAGGATCTGAACGTGCTTCTGTCCTGTCCAGGTCGCCATGTGGAATCCTTCAGGCAAACACCACCCAACAGCTTCTAAGGCGATAATGGCAGAAAGCAGCTCTGGTTTATTTTGGGCCAATGACTTTGTCTCTGGCCATGCAGAAGAGATATGAAATAAAAAAAGGGCTGCATACCTCAAGGAGCGTGTGCTGGGTGTGATTTAAGAAGTTATCTGCAGATGATAAGGTTTTCCATAAAGTTTAGTGCGCTGATACTGACTCTATTTTCTGCTAGCTCTATTATTAGTTGGTAGCCTTTTTTGGTTTATTACATTAGTAAATGTGTAAAAGTGATATTTTTCAGGCAAAAGCAAAAATTAAAGGAAATGAGCAGTGAAAATTTGAATACTGAATATTTTTAATAATGCTCTGGGTATTTAACTCTTGTCTCACATTTCTATGGTCATCTTGTACAGCTGAAGGTGGAAGAATCAAGGTCAAATCCTGCCATCCTGGGTGGAATAGTCATTTGTTTCCCCACTGAACAGTCTGTAAGGTAAAACAATAAAACATGCAAAGGGGACAAAACCTCCATTAATGGAAGTGACAAAGCCTCAAGCTGAAGAAAAAAAGGAAAAGCTTTATAATGTGAGCATAAGTCTTGTGCTTTCTTCTCATTTTTCTGGCTATATAAAGCAATGCAGATCTATTAATTTAAAAGGGCCTGAACAACAATATGAAGATTCCTGGAGTTCTTACTGCAAGGTAATTAGATGTGACATACAATTCAGGTACCAGTATTCTTTGCATACTCTATTAACCCTGCCTTTAAAATGGGAGGATAGTATTGCATTGAGGTTTAGCTTTTAGGAGTTTTTTTAGGGTGTAGAAAGAAGTCTATAATTGTGACAGTGTGTTTTCTTTTAGGAAACAAAATTATACCGGCTTAAAACAGACTTTTAAAATGAAATAAGGAAATCTTGGTTTGGCTCATATGTAACTTTCCAGTTATTTGTCATCTAAATAGATTTAATAGTCTTTACTAATCTTGAAAGATTATTGATTAGGTGTGCTGAAATTTGATTTCCATATGTTATAACAGATGGGAAAACTTTCTTACTTTACCTTTTTTTTTCTTGAAGTTTCTTCACTCTGGAGGGAAAAAATAGGCAAATGAATCATCTGCACCTTTCTAAGCATTGATGACATTTACTGTGTTTGGATGTGAAGAATCGCATCCAGTAGGACAGGAAGATGTGTGTCTCTTGTTTTTAAGATGGATTTCTCCAATAGCTGGATTGAACTCACAAATCTTGAGTGAATGCTTTACAGTAGGTAACTATTGGAGTTTTTTCACTGATCTATGTTACTGCGGACATATATTGACTTGGAAAGGAGGGACTGTAACCAGTTACTTCATATACCAGCTGTACTTTGGTTATTCTGCAAAGCCCACCTTCATGCTCTCCCTCATAAGAAAAGATTTCAACCCTCAAGTTTCCAATGTTACCTTGTTGAACCATTGGGAAATGTGGTTTGGAGAATCAATACAGAATTACTAGATCAGAGAATGGGAGTGTCATATTATTAAATCAAGGCTGTCTTCTGTTTTACACTCTCTGAGAGTGAAGGGACTTGAGTTAGAACACAGGATCCTCGATTGAAGGATGAAGAGGGGAGAATCCAAGAATCACAGAATGGTAGAATGGGTGAGATTGGAAGGGACCTCTAGAGATCATCTAGTCCAACCCCCCTGCTCCAGCAGGGATACCGAGAGCACGGGGCACAGGGCGGCATCCAGGCAGGTCTTGAAGACCTCCGGAGAAGGAGACTCCACAACCTGCCTGGGCAGCCTGTGCCAGGGCTCTGGCACCCTCAGAGTGAAGAAGCTCTTCCTCACATGGAGATGGAATTTTCTGTGTTTCAACTTGTACCTATTAGCCTGGGTTTATCCTATCACTGGCCACCAGCGAGAAGAGTTTGACCCCTTCCTCCCTACATTCTCTCCTCAGGTACTTGTACATAGCAATCAGATCTCCTCTTTTCCAGGCTAAACAGACCCAACTCAGGAAAGTTTTGGAGGAAGATGTCAGGAGTTTGAAACTCTTTCATAATTTCTAGGCAAAAATTTGTTTTAATTATCGTGGATTTTTTTTCTTTGCAAAGCACACTGACATTGTGTCCAACCCTGTGTAGCACAGGTTGTTGTTACTGCTGTCTATGGTCTGCCATTATGCAGAACCCACATTTAGTGCTGTCTGTAATCTTCTGCCAAAGCACTACTGCTGAAATCCCACATAAAGTTCATATCATCCCTTTTGCTAGTTAGCTAAATTACCTTTAAGAAGCTTGTTTTGCTTCATGGAGAAACATGGAAGATGTTTTTTTAGGGTTTTCTGTATGTGAGAACGAATAATAATACTACGAAAATAGCCACAAACTTGCTTGACAGAATCTGTCTGCTCCACTGTTCATTTTTTTATTTGATCTGACACAGTCTTTTCACAGTAGCTACACATAGGGTAAATTGACCTTTAGACTTAGTTTGTACCATATTGTGATGGACTGTTGAATGAGTTGTTTGAGGACTCCCGAATCTCTCTTCTGCTGTACTCCCCCTGCATTTTTCCTTTCCAGCCTCCCAAGTTCAGGATCCAGCCTCGTACGTCTGCATCTTTTTCTTGTGCTTTGTTAAATGCAACTCCCAAATTGCCCCTTACACATTTTTTACCATCATCTTACTCCATAACTCTGACTTGCCAAATGATAAAGCTTTGTGGCTTCAGTTTGTTACCTTGAGCAGATCCCACCATTTCTTCAGCAAAATATAGAATCCAGAAGCCATACTTTACAGGAACAGGCTAGGTCATATATTTTAATAGCTGATAACTGCATTTTGCATTGTCTAAAGTTAAGGCACATCCAGGTGGTGAAAGCCATTGCTAATGTAATCCAAAAATGTTGTAGTGTAATGTAGATAGTTCTAGTGCTAGTAACTCTGTACAGATCATGCTACAAATAGACCTTTAGTTTCTTGTTTTAGTGCCTTGTCCTTCTGTGAGGTGGTCATGTACGGCTATGGTCATTTTAGTCTATTGTAGTCATGTACAGATAGCCACACTGGGGGGTTAAGACATCATGCTCAGATGAGCCTTATGTACTGAGAACTGATATCTCAAAAGACTTGAGAATTCCTGTTATGGAATAGGGACTGGTTTCCAATCTTTCTGAAAAGTTCTATGTAAATTATATGTTGAACAGTATAATTATTGTTAACAAGAGACTGACTGCTTTCTTGAAAATATAATAAAAGAACAGAGATACAGAGATTACACAAAAAAGGACCAAAATAGTTCTGAAAAGAAAGGCAAAAAATGTTCTGTGGCAGTTGTTTTCTGCCGTTGTGGGACATGGTGCAAGACCTAGGTTAGTTTATTTTGTCATAAAACCTATAATCTGTCAAGTTTCTTAAACGCTTGTGGTTTCATTTTATAGGAAGCCTTTCCCCAAGATGCTCGGAGGCCTGTATTCATTCTCACAGCAAGATTACAGGGTGAGGGAGAGGTTTTGTTATCTTAAAAATAAAGCGGGGTGTGTGGAGGGGAAATGAACCCCCAAAACCTTCAGAACTTAAGACTGGAGTTTTTCTTAAGTC
>JAVCKT010023174.1:0-10797 GCA_032273925.1 Rhynchotus rufescens
TTTTTTTTTTTTTTTTTGAATTGTTTAAACTTTAAACTTAAGTTTCTTTAGATATTTTATTACTATGTGCATATATGTGTGTATAATTTATGACTGAATATATATTTTGTGTATTTCCACACATGTATGAAGTTTCTATTCAGCATGCACTACTGACACTATAGAATTTATTTTGTTTTTTTTTGATTTTGGAGAGCTTATTTTGATCCAGTAAGAGTGAAAACTTTTTATTTTTTATTTTTTTCTCTTTCTTTTCCTTTTTTCTCTCCTTTTTCCTCTTTTTTTTTTTTTTTTTTTTTTACAGCAGACACATCTGCCCTATGGATGAATTTATTTCCTCAATCTCATGGTGCAATATTGCATTTCAGTTGTCACTTTTGATTTATCGTTACTTTAAACATTAAATCTTCCTTTGCATTTTTATTGGTTTCATTAAAAACATTCTGCTCGTCTTTTCATTTATAACCTATATCAAGGAAAAAAAAAAAAAAAAGAACAAAAAGCCATCCCAGCTTCTGCCTCTCTGCTTTCCCCTCCTCAGTCATATGCACGATGTTCCCTTTCAATTTCACCATTTTCCAGGTGATAAAGCCAAAGCAACCCACTAGCCACATGCGAACAAAATAAATAAATTTGAAACTTAGATCTTTTGTTACAAACAGAGTTTGTAAAAACATTTATTAAATCTAATAACTTTTGTGTTTAATGAGGCACAGAGCATATGTCAGAAGTATGGTGTCCAAAAGGCAGAAGCACTGAATAGTTTATCTGGCAAATGTGTTACACAAGGTTTGACCCTTAAATTGAGCACTGGGAGAGATAAATAGGGTAATCAAAAGCACTCCCTTACAGTCACATGAACTTGGAGCCATCTGGTCAAGGCAAAAATAAATCAGTAATGCAACTGGAAATTATCTGTAAAGACCTTTGGGGATTGGTTGAAGCATTACTACAGTCTCTTTTATACCCATATAATATAAATAAAAAAAAAAAAAAAGAAAACAAAAAAGAAAAAAAAATGCTTATGAAGATGATGAAAGTGACTCTATCACACAAAAAAGACAAAACATCCTTATGTGATCATATTTTTCTGCCCTCCTCCCCAAGCACTTAAGCTAGAAGGAAAGGTTTTGATCCAAAAAATTATCCAGAATTTTAGGAGAATAAAGTTATTTTTATTCTATATTTTTACTGTTTTTTTTAGTTTCAAAGATAAATGCAAGAGGGAGAACATTCTTCAGCATGGAGAGATCAATGTTTTTAAAAAAATAGTGATCTTTTTATTGCATTTTTTTCACTCAAATGTTCTAGTTTGGTGAAAAAAAATATTCCTTGGGATCTTCCTAGTTGTTTATTAAAAATATATATTTCTAATATAAGTCTTCACCTTTTATATACCAAATTCCTTGAAGAATTAAACTTCGTAAATGTTACTGTTTAGACTGAGGATAGAGAAAGTTCAAACACAGTCTTTTTCTCTCATTTACTGGAACAAAGACTTCTATGCTGGTTCTAAATCCAAAGTATCCTTTAGAAATGGATTTATTCTCATCCATATTGCTTCTTCATCTTTCCCATTTGTACTGAGAAATATCCTCTGCCCCACAAAAGGAGCAGCAAACACACAGAAAATCTTTATTCAGATTAGAATGGGCACGTGGACAACCCTGAGGCCTCTCTGTTCTCTTTTTGCAAGAAAACACTAAAGACAAGAGGCCTCGGGTCAGTATGAATGTTTGCATAAATGAAGTGAAAGGTTTCTTGAAAATCCCTGAAGTCACACCTTCACTAACTTATAAATAAGGGTATTTTAATAATAATTATACCATCAGGAGACATAAATCTAGTTACTATCACTAGGGAGTTTCAGAGGGATCAGCAGTTATGGACCTGATGTCAGGTTGTAAACTTCCGAGAATTTGCATCAGTTAGGACTTCAGCAGGGCTGTGCTGCTGGAGAATAAATATCCTCTCAGGCTGACAGGCTAAGACAGTGTCAATCAGAGCTTCAGTCTATAGAAGAATTATTTCTGAAAATATGTGCCTGTGTCTGCTCCAATCTAGGTAGCTTCAGATTTGGATAGCAGCACGGAAACATCAGGCTGGACCTCACCTTAGCTCCTTAAGTATATACCCAGACAGGTTTCATAAAATGAACTGAACTCCTTGCTTCAGCTATGCTATTAGACCACGTAAGCAAATCTGTTTAAAGCTATTGTAGATACATTGGCTGTGGTCACTGAAGCATAGGTATCTTCAAGGCAGAATAGGGTCTGGTTTTCCATTTCTATTATTTCAACCTTCTTGCTTGCCTAATGTTAGGAAGCCAACCTCCCCTATCACTTATTGCACCACCCCTATATATGTAATTCAATTTCCTTTATCAGGAAGTGTCTCAGACTCTGCCTCTTCATAGGCTCTTGCATAATATTGTTTATTCTGGACGTTTTTAGATATCACAATTTTAGAAATAAAGTGACGAAAAAAAGTAAAAAAAAAATTATTACAATAAGGAGAATCATATTTCCTTCCTTCATGTATAATGAACACAAGCTTCTACCGGGGATTTTCTTTCCATTGCTCTGCAATACTTTATTCTTCTGAATAAGCCTATTATATGAGGATTGAAACATTAGGATTAATTACACCAAATGCTAGTGTAAAACCTAATGAAAAACATACATCTCTCGCACAGCCTGAATTCCCTGGAGAAATCTTGAAAGTATTGACTTTGACAGCTTTTGCTCTGTGTGACTGACTGCATCACTATCATAAAATACTTTAACGAGTATAATCTTCCATACATATGCATGTGTGCATGTGTTCAGGTCTGTATGCTCATATATGTGCATTTCCAGTTAAGACAAAAGTATTTGCTGAATCTGAAGGAGAATTCTTAATTCCTAAGAGTTTAGTACTTTCCCTGTGATGCTTTCATCTTGGTTTTCTCTGGATTTTCTCCCTGCTCCCATCCCCTCTTCCTTTTTTTCAATAAAGCCTGCATTTGATCTCTGTGTAAATAAACCAGGCATCGGGAAGTAACTAATGGATCCATCATGGGAGCTTGAAAATATAGTTGAAAAAATTGCTTACACTGTTCATTCACCTGGAGAGTCTATGCATTGTGTTGCTGAAGGTTATGGAAATTTAGCTGGTGACAGATAAAACCTCACAGATTATAGCAGAAAATTTTCAAAGACACAAAGGCGAGACAGGTGCCCTATTCTCCTTGACTGTCAATGGGCGTTGAGTGCCTAATTTCCATTTGTGCCTTTGAAACTAGCTCCATAGATTTAAGGCCTGAAGGAACCATTGCATTCAGCTTCCCTGATTTGCTATGTAAAACAAGACGGAGGATTTCACCTACTAATGCTATGTGAGGCAAATTGTATTAGAACTGGAATGCTGCTCAGATTTCACACATCACTCTTTAATTAGTAAACAAATACGATAAATGTATCTTTCATCACCCTTCTTCCTCCCTTTCAGCCCAAGCCCTGGCCCAAAATGCTGAAATCTTTGGCACTATTAGGGGGAGACCCTCTCACTGACCTGGTCACAGTATCTGACAGTAAAATATTTCCATTTTTTTTCACCTCACCTCATTTTGAATGAGCGACCTAGAGGTAAAAGGATATATATACTATTATCAATGAGCTGCATCATTCAGACTTTATGTTCTTCCTTAATTCTATCAATATCATATTCCAAATGGATCAAGTGGCATGAGGCAATAACAGAAATAATGCTGAATGTACATTAGAAAGAATTGTAAGACAATATAGCTTCTAGTTTGGAAGTCAAAGTTCCAGAGAACAATAGAGAGGATAAAATGAGTACTTTGAAAAGTTGAGTTCATTCTGGATAAACAATAAATGCAATGCAAAATAGCTCTCCATCTGCAGTTTCACACCTCTGATATCATCATGGTATAGAAGTGCCTATATACTTGGAAAATTTTCCTTTCTGACTGATCAGCTGATTGATGTATCCATCTAACTATTTATCTAGCATGGCACTGTGACTGGTGTCACTATGTATACACATTATTGTTTATTTTTCATTTTAAAATATATTTCTGTGTACCAGAATCTCTCTGTTTTATTTTTGTATATGCAAAGGCATTTTTCTCCTGCCTCATTAGAGAATAATTTCTGGAAAGGTACCATTTTTAAGGCAAAGAGTAATACTCTGGAGCCTAAAAATGGGGAAGAGAAAAACAAGTTGATTTATGTTAAGGGATACAGGACTTGAAAATGTACCCTAGGGTGAAATAAATATTACAATACACAATAATATTCTTGCTTTGCCTTATTTCTGCTTTGCCTAGGTGTGCATTACAGTAATAATATGAATATCTCTATATCGTTCTTTAGTCCTTGGAGAATCCTGGCAGGGATGCATTCCCATAGGCCTTGAAATGTTCAAAATGGAACAATCTCTACCCTGGAGACAGGTGGAAAAGAAAAAAGATTATCATGAGCAGGTTATGGTCACTCTGCAAAGAAAATGGCAGACCTAGGAGGGCACTGCAAATATTTTTAACTCCAATTATATTGATTAGATTACTTATAGTATTTACTCCACCAGGTTTTTCCTCAGACCATCAAACATATGCAAAAGACACATGAATAAAGTCTAGAAAGGCAGAGGGCTGGCCAAGCATCAGGCTAGCTGTTGTCACAGTTGTCTTGTCTAATAACAGGCAATGAATTTTGCAAGTGAATGTGTGGGACTGGGGGATGGTAAAAGGAAGAGAAAAGAGGGAGCTACGTTATGCAAAAGGAGGACTTTCATGGGAGTAATATGTCTTACAATCTAATTGCTTTGTGTTTTATAGAACTTGATCATTAGGGTATCCTGCTTATGGTACCGCAGAGATGTAATGGTGAAATAAAGCAAGAGGCTATTAAACAGAAAGTTTAAATATAGCTACAGGGACAGATACTTCATGACAACTTGACAGATGTCTTGGAGTGATCACTGGTTCCTTCATCACTAATTACAAAATCATTTGTCTTAAGGAAAGGACAAAAGAGAAGTAATTATGAAAAACATGATTCTTAGGGGATAAAAAAGATAACATCAGTTTAAAACATTGAAACGATCATAACCATTTAGAATCATTATTAGTTTGCTTGAGCCAATGACAGCTTGGTTTTCGAAGCCAGTGGGAACAGAGCTTCCTATGCCGAAGAGAAGAAAACATTCAATTTCTTGTTATGCTAAACTTATCCTCAGACTCCAGAGATTTCTTTGATGAACAGTTCATTAAAATTTCCGACCGCAGATGAATTTGAGCTAAAATACACAAATGTTTTAATTATACATTCCTTTTTAATTACACTAATGACTTGTAATGTGTTTATGTTGGTTTAGAGTTTAATTTCTTCTCTTAGATTAGGTGGTTGACTTAAGGATTGTGCTTTTCAGTAAAATATCGTGATTCATCAATGTTTGATCATGAGTTAATCCAAAAATATTAAAGCGTTGCAACCCTTGGAGGAATAGTAATGCACACACATATACAAGCACAATTGCATTTCCCTTTCTTGTGCTGAGGGGCAGTTAAGCCTTTGCAACAGTGAACATGGAGATGAGAGTGTCAGGAGGCAGAAGCCACCTGCGGCAAGCTTCAAGAGTCCTGCTGCTGATTATAGATGGGACATGCACAGGGATGCAAAAAAGCAGTATCTGTATGAATCAACCATGTTAGTATTCAGAAGGGAACTCAAGTGGGTGGGAAAAAGCTACCCCTTTACACTGTTTCGGGGAACTGCTGTTAATCACATTTAGTCTCTGTATTGCATATAGAGCAAAAGAATGGCCTATACCTATGAATTCAGGCACTTGTTTGGAAAGGTAGTATAACTAAAGCTAAGTTTGTTAGGTAAACATAACATAAGCTTAGAGATTTATTAGGTACTTCAAAGTTAGGAATCTAATCTAACCCTTTGTGGGTTTTTTTTTTTTTCAAGTTATTGGGAGTAGATGTCATCTCCAGTGATTTACAGCTATTTTACATGTCTGTACAGGATGGAATTGATCCCCTTTGGACATGTCTTTTTGTCTCTTGTGATTACAAAATGTGACTAAACTACTGTTTTAGAGTACAGGCTGCACACATGACCGACTAAAGCTAGGTAATGCAAATCCTAGCTTTAGCTAGATTTGATGAATATCTAGCATAAGATGGATCCAAAATTGGAACCTAATTTAAGACACCAAAGAATATGTATGAAAGATAGTATGCCTGAGTTACAGCTCAACTGTATGTAGTTCAAGTGAAGAATAGCAAGGCTGGATCCTTACAAGCCAGAACTAATAAGGTGTCCAAGGGTACAGATTGACAGTACAGATTGACATTGCAGTCTTAGAATAAAGTATTTTACATTTTTAAAGATCATCACATCAGCTACCTGTTTTTCACTATGAGATCAAAGTACCTTTCTCCATTACTTTGCTATTACACATTTCTAACATATCCTGCCTACCTCTAGTCCATGTCAGTCTATATCTTATCAGTCTACGAAATTTTGTGGGGTCTGGCAATCAACGAAATGTCCAATGACATGCAACAATGTTACTTGCCAAACAAGGTGCAGAGCAGGAAACCCAGGGAAACTGCTGCCTGTCATTATGGTCAAATGTCTGATTCAGGTCTGATGTGAACTGTGATGGATATAAGACATATGGACAAGTTCATGCTAACATATGACCTCCTAGACAAAAAGAAAATATACACAGTTGTCTAGTTCTGTTTGGCTGAATTTACTGGAAATTTGGACCATGTTTTGCTTCACTAAGATCTTGAATCCACTCTTGAAATTATTTCAGAAAGGGAATAAGGCTTTTGGTTCTACAGCAATGAAAAACATGGGCATTTAGGTAGGTATCCACATAAAACGACGTGTCCACAAACGCAGGCAGCAGTTGTGCCCACTGTCTCAGCAAGTTTTCACTATCTCAGACATCACAGCATCCTCATATAAAGCAATGATAAAAGGAGTTCAGAATCTCTGCTAACTGCTAGCTACTAGGTAAATAGCTGGTGTGCTTGTACAAGATCTGCCTGGCACTTGGAGGTGCAGGAGTACAGATCCTACTGGAGAATATCATTTTCTTCTCTCAGCATAATAGGATGAGGGACTGTTAATTACAGAAAAATCTCACGGCTGAATTAGTAATATCAGATGCTCACACTGAGACAGCATGTAGTTGAAGAAGATGAGCTGTGTTGTTTCTACGAGTAGGCTTCTTTTGACTAAATGTAGATATTGCAGAAGTTCTATATAAACTCATCACCATCAACTCCATTGATTGTAGGAGGAATGAGACAGTATTAAGAAATAATTAATTCATTTATCTCAGAATAGATACCTAAATAGGGTGAAAAAAAATATATATATTCCCCTCCAAAAGACTTTTATCTTTCTCTTAGCTCCAGAATCAGCTAGACCATGTCTACCCTGAAGACAACTAAATGCACTGGAGAAGAAAGCCACTCATGTCTGTATTACAGCCAGACAATAAAACAAAAAGGTATCTCTATTCATTTGTTCAGTAATCATCTTTGACAATTAGAATGATGCATTAAGCAAAGTGCTTCAGGCTTCAGAGACGTACAGGTAGAGAGTTTGTTCCGTTCTATTGATCTTGTACAACTTCACATTTCATAAACAGTCTGATTAGGGTGGAGGGAATAAAACTAATATCTACCAAGTTTGGCTGAGTCTAGTTAGTAGTGGTAGCTGTTGTAAACAACTTCCGTAAAATTTACTTGCTTTTTATATCTAGGTTTTCCTCTCCTTTTCCTCTCCTAAGTTGGTTATTGGGTTACTTTTTCTGAAAGAAAGTAAAAGAGGACTCCGGCACGTATATGAAGCATAGCATTCTAATCCCCACCGCCACCTTTTCATGAAGCTACAGTAAGATAAATAGAGCAATATCCATATTTTACAGTCTATAAAATCCAGATCCTCTTTAAAAAATACCTTATGCGTAATGCATACACTTGCTAGCTTATTTATCAACATACGCTTAAGCAAAATGTATATAGACAGGACATTTTGTTTTAGGGCTAAACCAATATTTACTTCTGGAAAGCACTCAAGTGTATGTCTGCAGAATGAAGGAGAGCATGAACGCATTTAGTTAGGAAACAGTGGGCAATAGAAAAGTGTGTGTATATGTATATATATATATATGTATATAAAGCTTGTAGTTTTCACCACATCTCACTGGAAGGAATAAAGGTTTTGCTGTGGCCAGAGATGGATCTGCCAATTTGCAGGAGTACATCTGTCAAGGGTCTAAGAAAAATAGTAATCCGCACTATTTTAAAAAGACTATTTCACAATAATACTTCTTTTCTTCTGTTGTGATGTCTTGTGATGGTTGATGTATTTTGGGTCGGTAATTGACCAGAACTAAACAGAGTCCCAGAACTGTATTCAAACTGAGAGTTAAGACAGTATAAATATTATGGCTTTCCTTTGTAAATATTTTTGAATACTCTAGGGTTCTTTAGAAGCTATTGGCCCTTTCAGGTCTGCTGAAGAGTTCAACCAGATCTCAACTCACTTACATGAAAAAATACAAAGGCAAATATCTGAACTGCTTTAACCCTTCTGCCCCTGCTCTAGACAAGACATATTTTAAAGATAATATGATAATTGAAACATGACAATTGAGTATGAGAAGCTTAAGATGAAGTCTGCACCTAAACACATAAAGGGAGTCAGTCAGATATATGGCTTTGAAGTGTGTGCTCTGAGTCAGAAAGAACAAAAGTTGAGAAAGGAAACCTCAATTTAACAAATAGAAGATTTTGATTATATTTATATATAATAATCTTTAGAGTTAATAAACTCTTTATTTTTGATAATTTTTGATGCCTTCTTTCTCATGCCTACTGTTTGAAATATAAGACCTGTAGCTGCAGAAAAATGGTCATGATGATGGTCATTGTTCTTCCTAGTTTTCAGATGCCATACTGATTATATTAGCTTTTAAGTTGCTAAGATCACTTTATGTGACTCATCTCCACTAGTTTTATGAAAATTGTGGAGAAGAGCTTAGAGTTTCTAGAAGAGCCAAGCACTGGAATGGCTTCTGCACAATTCTTGTGACTCATTTATTAATAGGACTGTCCTGTTTTGTTCATTATGAGAGCTACAAGAATGAAGTCCAGGGACCTGGCAGATCAAAAAACAAACAAATAAGCAATAGTTGCACAGCTTCTCAAATGAAAGTGAAATGGCTCTCTTTGGGAGCAAGTCCAGTGTTTCCCTTATTGTCCACAGATTCCCCTCCTCTTCATTTGCCCTTCCACTGTTTCTGCTAAATGTCCCAACCTTCTAGGCAAAAAGACTGAGGCATCGAGCTGAAAGTTCTCCATTGTACAAAGGACATTGATTTAGAAACCTATGGATTTAAAGAGCTTTTTGTGAATTGGCAACTGCATGCATGCAATTTTGAAGGATTCTGGAAGTAGGTGGTATATGCAAGTGATTTATAAATTGGACTCTTAATATCTAAGTTGATTGTACTAAAGACCAGATTAGGCTGATTGTGATTTTGAATTAGTCTTGTTATGTGATTATAGCAGAGCTTAAGGATTCACACTAAAATAGCTCCTGCTTAGAAAGGATTCTATATCATGCCAGGAACAATAGAACCTTTCAACTAGTTCAAATTTGGGTTTATTCTATATCCCTACATTCTCATCATCAGTGCTATAAATTCTTGTTTGAGGCTATATATGTTATTTAGCCACTAATGTTTGGACTTTCAGCTGCACTGAACGCTTCTACAAACAGCTCCTTATCACTCACATCCCACTACATCATGCAAATTGCTTGGCTCTCAGGATGTTCTACATTTGTCACCGTGGCATACTAGAAAGATAGACAATGAAGTGATGAAAACCTTTAATTCAGCTTCCCAAACTGTACCTAAAATTAAAGTAGAAAAATGGAGAAGTCTAAAGATTGGGGAAAGCGAACAGGGGGAAGAGCTTATCTAAATTCAGGATATTTCCTTTCAATTTGTTAGCATTGAGACATCTATGGTAATAGAGAAAAAGAAAATCACATTAAAAAAACTGTCTTGCAAATTAAGACACCCCCAAAGAATAGTTACTAAGTAAGATATTTAACAATCTTTAAATAAATTGCAAAAGATATATTTCTCAGGAAAACATAACAAACAAAACTATACCTTGAAGAACTTTAAGATTTCAAATGTGCTTTCTGAAAATCAGACACTAGGTGCAGGTTTGGGAGTTTCAAAGAGGTCTCTGGGTAACTGTTTGCACTTACACCAAACCCTGCTTCACAGATCCTTGCATTCATCAGTGTCAGTGCCCCGAGTGCACTTCCCTCTGCTTTTAGTTAGGCTGCTAACTCATCCAACTCATGGCTTCGTCTCTGATATGGCACAGGTGAACAATCTTGGTTCAGACTGATAGAAGAAAGAGCTGGCCTGAAGGCTCAGTGAGGGGCTCTCTGATCTGGGAAGATCTTTAAACAGGAGTTCTTGTCCAATTTTGAGCACTGTCATGCAGCCAGGAATGCTTTTACCTAGTAGTATAACCCATTAATACAGACCGTTGCCAGAAAAATGGGCTAACTAGAAGCTCATGAAGTTCATATTAAATGTCCTGCATCTGGGATGGAATACTCCTACACAACACTAGATGTTGACTAGATAGAAAGCAGCTTTGAAGAAAGGGACCTGAGGGATCCTGGTGGGCAACAAATTGGACATAAGCCATTAGAAGGCCCTTGCAAATAT
>JAVCKT010023175.1:0-11403 GCA_032273925.1 Rhynchotus rufescens
GTAAATGCTTCATTGTTCGGTGGGTGAAAAGAGATGAGGCAAACGGTCAGCCAAATACCCAAACACGAGGAAAAACAGTAAAGGTCTTAAAAATCATTCATTCTGTCCTGTTTTTACAAGATGTCATTTAGGCATTCAAAATGTAAAACTGGAAGGGGAAAACTGAACTAAGACTTTTATAATCATATTATTAGAAGCAAGCAGTCTTTATCACTACTCATAGTCTAATTTGCCTTCAAAACAGGTTAAAAAAAAAAAAAAAAAACATATGCAAAAGCTTCTGCATCCTGAGGTTTTCCCTTCAGTTCACTTAACTTGCTAAGTTAGTCAACCCAAAATCTTCAGACCTACAGCTCTCATTTCTTCCAAATAAGATGAGACAAACCAGCTTGCTTCCCCATACACCAATGTACGCACTGAAGTACACCGCAGCATTATGAAACATGTAAACCTATATTAGAAACTCCAAATATTTTGATAAGATTGAGAAAATACTTTGAAAAGATGTATTGTTAGGAAAATTCAAGTTGTTCCTCATTTGTTTCAAGCTGCATCTGTAGAGAGTTTGCATCATTAATCCAGTTAGCAGGATATCAGCCCACTCAATCTTATTTCCTCATATCTCCTTGGGAAAGTTTTGTTTTCTGCACACAGGCAAACAGGTGAGGGCTTTTATTATTTTTAAACAATGCCTACAAGTCACTGTAAGCATAACCGAAGCTTAAAGGAATTTTTTCTTGCTATAAAATACCCACGATCTCATGCAACAGATAATATTTCGAACTATAGCCACTGTTACCGCGCACAGGTGCCCGAGCCGGTCCAACACTGGATTGTCTGGATCAAACGATCTCCTATAGCACAACCACATGAGGTGAGGGGCACAGCAGCGTTATTAGGGTGACAAGATGCTGCGGTCTATCGATTAAAGTCGAGGCTGTGTTGAAAGGGACCCCTGGAGCTGCTCTAACCCAGCTCCACAGGGCCACAGAGCACAGGCTCCCTGCAGCCTGTCCGGGCAGTTTTTGAGCATCTCCGAGCACGGAGACTCCTCGGCCTCGCAGGGCGACCTGCTCCAGGGCTCTGAAGCTTTCACAATAAAGACATTTTCCACTTGTGTTCAAAAGGGCAGGCAGATCCCTTCCATCATCAGAGATTAAGGGAGAGCTGCTCACATCTCACAGTAGTTATAGCTGTAAAAAGACATAAACCTAGTCATAAACGCTGGAATCACTGAATTAGTAAAGGACTTGATTTTTTTTTCTCCCACCGCTGACAAGCTGGGAGAAAACAGTGCTTCCATAATAGAAGGAAGTAAAACAGCACTTTGGAAAGTGGGCTTAATGGTATTTACAATTACACTGGAAAAGAGTAAGGTTCAAAAATTGATACAAACACTGCATTTCAAGTTTCATTCTTAACAAAGAATCACATCCATGTGAATAGTGAACATCTATGCACGGTGAGTTGATAAATCACAACAAGCCTCTACTTAGAGTTACTGTGGAGTTTCTCCAGAGCTTTCCTTTCGGGTTGGCTGTGACAGACGGACCCCACCACCTCCAGTCCTTTAGGAGACTCAGATCTCCACAACAGATTTCTAAAAACCACCTTCAAAACCAGCATGCCAAAACACAACTATTACAACATTGCAGCACTTTTCAATGCATAAAGACACTCATTGTTTTCTGTTCAAGAGTATTAAAAGACGAAAAAAATAAGCACATTGAGAACTGTTTTTCATAAGTCTTTATAAAACCTGCACGTTGTTGCAATAGCTGAGGGCACTTAATTCTCAAGTTACATGCAACTACTATTACTTGAGTTTTTTTGCAGCATAACAGCACCTAACTGTAGGGATGTTCAGGGAAGCAAAAAAAAAACTAGGTAGCTGAGTCATTCACGTCACTGCCAGCAATTACTCACAAAGACCTTATGCAACTATGACAAAAACTCAGTGGCCTTTGAAGGACCAGCAGCAAAACATGCTTAAGAAGGACTACAAACACTGGTGATAATAGGAGATGCGTTTATTTGCAGGGACATGAAAAAGTGATTGATATGTGCAACAGCAGTAATGGTGAACTCATGAGCTTAGCTTTGAGGCAGCTGCTTCTAACATGGTCAAGTTTTACAGCAGGATAATTTCTAGTCACTTTGTTAGCTTGGCCTTGTTATTTCCCTGTCAATTGCAGCCTATGGAGCAACTATTTATTGAAGTATGAATTTTTTCAGGAAATGGTTAACTAAGAGATTGCAGGTATGCATTTCACAATCCTCATAAGTAGCAAAGAGCATGTTTTAATTAAATACGTTTCCCATTTTAAAGCCATACAACACTACTACTATTCAAAACATTACTACCCTTACATAAAGGCTATTGTATGTTCTCAGTCCCCCCTCCCTTAACTTTTCTTATTCCTTCTGAAGTTTCTAGAGATAAAGGGAAGTAAAGTTTCCATTTTTCTCTCAACTCCTAGGCAGAGAGTTCCAAAGTTCCTGTAATCTATTCAGTTCGAGTATTTTTGCATTTGATTCAACTTGGTCAATAAAGTGTTAAAATTTGCCTTCCTGTTCCTTTGTAGATTGTAGTCACATTTTAATGATCTCTACTATAGTTATTTATAAGCAACACCCTTGCTGTATCTATTTTTATTGCCATGAAAACACTTATGCATCCATCCTACATTTAGGAGGAAAGAAGTTCACTCAACATCTGAAGCTTAAACTGCATGACACAGACTCTTCCTACCTATGTTTAAGGAATTCCAAGAGTCACAAAATTGCTTCCCAAGAGAAATTTTGTTTGTAGGACTATAAGAATCCCTAACTAGCTGAGAACTAGAGAGTGTACAGCCAAGAATTTAATTCTCAGCACTTCAAAGAAACTCAACATGAGCAAATGTAAAATAATTAAATCCTAAACTTCTTCCAAAAGTTAATGTTTTTATTCCTTGAAGCGTGCAAATTTGTTCCCTACCTTCAAGATCATGTTCTTCTCTTGCCAACTGTTTTCAGTTCATCAATTTGACACAAGTGCTACTTCATTGGAAATGCACTTATTTTTAATAATCTAATTCTAAATTTAGTCAACAGGCAGATTCCCCAGAGAGAATCATTTCTTAACATTTACCTCCAATGATACAATTAATGGACAAGAGCACTAATAAGCACAAGTAATTTGGCCTTCAAGATGCAGGATGACTATTTCAGCAATATTATTGACTCTGTAGCTGTAAAGGTCAAGGTCACCTAGACATATCAGATTGCAAATATAAGGTTGCATTTAGCACTGTCAGATACCTCATTTAAAGGTTCTAGAATGAATTGTATCTAAACCCAACACTCATTTTAACAAAAAAAATCAACCACTGCTAAATGCCAATAACCAAGTGAAGGGAAACTTCCAAACAAGCCAAAAATGTTACACATCCCCGAGATCCCTTTAATATAAATTCATTATGACAGTAATAAGTACTTGCTAATGTAATATATGAACTTCATATGCAACTTGGAGATATTTTGGTATAAACGAAGTCTTGAACACTGCCAGCCCAAATGCAACATGGATGTAACAAATGTGATGCCCCATTTTAATTAGAGCACAAACAAAACAATTAAACACAAAGACTGTCAAGTAAGTAGTTTGTGCAAACTCGAGGAAAACATAATTTCATTGTCACAAGGAGCTGCCTTCACATGTTAAAAGCATAGAGCTGTTCCAGTTGGACATCCATTGTCATACGCTGCTGGTGAGATGGGCAGAACCCAGGTTGGGAAACCCGCATTGCTTCCCCTAACCTGGGGAAAGATTTCAAGATGACTTAAACACAGCAGTCAGCCACGTGGGTGAGATTTGCAGTTCGGAGCTAACAGAGGTCCTCCCTCTCCAGCCACCCTCGCTACCTGTTGATGGAATATCTAAGGCAAGGAGGGGCACAATCACAGTACCTCAGAAGTAACAACAGCTTTGGCAGAAGCCAAAAAAATACTGCAAAACTGAGGGAAGGGGAAAAATAATGAGAGTTTACACTTTGACAACACAACTTTAAGTACGTTAACACCAGCACGTCACATTATTCATTAAGAAGTGATGAATGGTGCCAGGCAAGTCTTCTAAAACACCTAGGGAGCTTCACTCCTAGACTACAACACTGCTGTGCCAAGCTGTAACATTAACACTAAGCTCCAATACCTGTGCTGACTTTTAACCCTTATCTGCAGCTCCACAAGCACCATTAGGATTTTTCTAGCATTAAAGCACGCAGACTGTGGTTAAGTATTAGATCGGCAGCCTGAAAGTGTAGCAGCCACGGAGCAGAAGTGCATGTCCAGTAATTACAGTGCTTGGAAATGGCACTTTGTAGACACAGCAACAGAGAGATTGAAAATCTCCCTCTGGGTTTATTCCTGTTGCGAATTACTGTATATGTATAAATGGATATTATCTGAAAAAGCAATTTCACCACGATCCTCTAATGGAAATTCCTCCATTCTTCCCATAACTTTAAGCCAGGCCTCTTTTATGCACTTTGTACTTGGATGAATTTGCCAAAGACCTTTTCACTTACAATAACGAAAGCCGAACGCACCGCAGAAAGCAAGTCCTACCAGTTTTGAGAAGCTTTATCTAGATAACATCTCCCGTGTCTCCGATACAGGATTGCACCTAGGTGTATTTGTCACAACTGACGATGCCAGATACGTCACCTCAACGCCGGATTTGAAAGTGCTAAAGTTGTAATACTTAAGCGTAATGTAATATACTGTGCTGATCCGTGCAGCATTGGAGCACAACCAGTTTTATCTCCCCGTCTCCCCCAAAATAACCCCTGGCAGACACTCAGGGACACGGATCTATTACGGGAGCCCAGCAGCCCCTTGCACACACGCACCAAGTTACCTGTTTTTCCCCCAAACGCTGGAGGACCCAAGCCCCGCTCCCACACACACCCTGGCCTTCCCGTTAGCCGCCCACGTAGCAATCCTCGCGGCTCCTCCACGGGGAGCACCCGGCCTCTCCTGGGGACAGCCCGAGCAGCGGATCCCGGAGGGATAAAGGGGAAGTGATTTTGAGGGGAGAAGCAGAAGTTAGGGGAAGTTTTCCGGGGAGCAGCGAGAGGGTCTCCCGGGGGGTATATCCGGAGCCGGCAGCTCCCATGGGTTTCTCCCCACGCCACGCTGCCCCTCCGTGGCTCCCACGCGTTATTTCCTCCCCCTCCGCTACGGGCCGGGGGGAGCCGGGCCCGGGGGCGTTGCGGGGCCCGCGCGGGCAGAGCCACGCGGCGCGGGGGCGCCCCACGCCGAGGACGAGGAGGAGGAGGAGGAGGGCGGGAGGAAGGCGGCAGGTGCCCGCCGCGAGCCCCCGGCGCGGCCCCGCGCTCACCTGAGGCTGCGGCTGGTGCAGCTGAGGGAGCCGCTGCTGCGGTCCCGGCGCAGGGCCGTGTGGAGCCAGAGCCACGTGCGGTCGGCGCGGAGCAGCCGCAGCACCGCGGCTGCCGATGGCGACGCTCCGCTGCCCAGGGCTACAGAGAGGCTGTCGCGTCAGCCCCAAGGACGTAGCCCCGTCCCTCCTTCGGCTCCTCAGGGCCACCCGCAGGGCCTTTGCCCCCCGGCCGCTGCGTTCCCGGCCCTCGCTCACCCACAGCGCGGTGCTGCGCGGCTGCGAGCTGAGTGTCCTCGGGGTGCAGGAGGCTGTACCAGGAGCGGCCGAGCAGCTCCTCGCGGCGGTAGCCCAGGTGGTAGACAACGCTGCGGAAGGAGAGGGGAGTGTGGGCACCGAGAACAGCCCCTAGGGCACAGGGAGGCAATACAGAGACAAGGATGCAGGGACAATCTGCAAACGAGACAGGGCAGAGGCTAGGGAAGGATGGGGGAGCCTCCCTGCTGGGCTCCCAGGTGGGAGAACAGGGCCGGGGCCCCGCACCTCTCCGTGACGTCGGCAAAGGCCATGTCCAGACTGTGCACGCTGTGGAAGAGCTCGTCGGGTGAAGCGGCGGCGCTGTGCGTGGGCGGCTGCGCTACGGGCGTGCACAGAGCCACAAAGGCTGGGGGAGCCGCTGGGGCAGCGGGGGCACGCTGGGCCATGAAGCGCCCGCGCACCACCATGGCGCGGCCCCCGCCGTGCTGCAGCCGCAGCGCTTTGGACGTGCGCATCTCGCTGACAAATGTCACTTCTGCCCAGAAGGATAAGAGCAAGTCAGGGGCTCGGTGAGGGCCTGGCCGGTCCCTGACTACAACCCCAAGGAGCTGGAGAGCTCCCCGCGTGCTATGCTCTCATCAGCCTTACCAGCTCCCGGCTGCTCCTGAGCGAGAAGCAGCTTTTCTCGCACGACCTCCCGTGCTGTCCCCTCCACCATGTCAAAGATCGTGTCCCCATGGGAGAGGAGCTCAGCCTGCCGAAGAGCACGTGTGGGTACAAACCCCGCATGCACCGCGAGCGGAGACCCTGCTACCCCCAGAGTGCAGGGGGCTCACGGCGAAGGCACGAGGGGCGGCCGGACCTTACCGTGGAGAGGCCCAGCACCTCGTGCACGTTCTCAGAGATGTAGGCCAGCTTGCCATCGGCCAAGAGCACGAGGAGGAAGCCCGGGAGCAGGGAGAGCAGGTCCGTGCCCAGGGCCGGTCCCGCAGGAGGAGCCGGCTCTGAGGGAAGGGTACGGTTGGAAGTGTGTGGCCGGACAGGTGGGGATGCACAGGGTGGGCGCTGCTCACCCGCAGGGAAGAGGCGAGCAGCACGGAGGCGGAGGCACACGAGCGCCATGGTGTTGAGGTAGGAGAGGCGCTCCTTCTCCCGGCACGACATAGGCAGCAGCGCGCGCAGCGCCTGCAGCTCTGCATTGATCTGGTCCCGGCGAGCTTTGGAGGCACCCTTGGTGGACCTGCAGAGCCAGTGGTGAAGGGGGCTGTGCCCAGAGAAGCAGGGTGCCCTCCTGGAGTGCCAGAAGGGAAGCCCCCACCTGCACAGTCCATGCGTTGCACTTGCCTCTACTGTCACTTGGCCCCTTGCATCTCTTTAGCCCTCTCCTAGGTGCTCGGCCTCCTCCCCAGCGCCCTAAGCTGCCTGTAGCCCCTTGCAAGGGTTGCCTGGCACCACACAGAGCACCGGGGCCCTGCCTCACCAGGGCAGACGCCTCGGTAGGACGGACAGGGACACTCACCTGAAGGGCTTCGAGGTGCCCGGCCCCTGCCCGGCGCCGCGGGGCAGGCAGCCGCGCTCTGCCGGCAGCGGCCGGTGGCAGTGGCTGCAGAAGATGGTCATGGAGCGGGTGCTGCAGAGGCGGCCAGGCTGCTGCTCCTCCCTCGCCTCCAGCTGCCGCTGAACCCGCTGACCCCTCTGCCGCCGCTCCCTTTTGTAGCCTGCCAGGGCGCAGGGGCCAAGCGGCAGGACGCTCACCTCTGGTGACGCAACTCCCAACAGCTCGGGGCTATTTTTAGAAGGCAGGCTGCTAAAAATAACCCTGGCAGCCTCTGCAATCTGAGAGGGGAAGCAATAAAAGGAAGCTGGGGTCTTTAAAGCAAATCCGACCCCTCAGGAGGGGGGTGATGACCAAAGGCCCCTTCCGTGGGGCACGCGTCCGTCTGGCCCCTGGCCGAGGCGCAGAGGCCCACGGCAGGGTCCTAGTGCCCTTGAGCCCTTAGGGCTCTTGGAGGAGAGTGGGATGCACACGATGATCCCCCTCCAGCACAGCTCAGTGCTGTCCCTTCTCCCCAGACAGTGGGGGCAGCCACGCACATGGAGCCGGAGCAGCTCGGGGAGCCCGTGCTCAGCCCCACGCTGCCCAGCACTCTGCTCCTGGGTAAGCCAGGGCTGTTTTCTGGCATGATCACCATGCCCCTCGATCCTGGTCTTCCAGCAGGGTCTATGGGCCAGGCCCTTGGCCACGTGCACCCAACAGCCACCTCATCCTCTCTCGCCTGCCCTCCTGACTTCTGTGTCCTGGTAGCCACCCCTTGTGCTTGGGGAGCTTGGCTGGGGCTGGCTCTGCTTGCAGGGCCACCCCCGGGGACTCCCCACCACCCCCCCACAGGCACATGTGGGGCATCTGCACCAGGTCCCTGCCCCGGTGCCCGTCCCCCAAAGGCAGGACAGCCTGACAGACCTGGCTTGTCCCCAGGCTCTCCCTTCTCCCACCTCAGCACGGCCTGGGCTGGATGGCGGTACGAGGCCCTTGGGCTCAGCCTCCCACCACCGCTCCAGCCCTGCAGCGCTCCCCATGAGGACACACAGTGCAGTGTAAACCCAAGCACGGGCTCAGTGTTTATAAAACCCTGCAGAGCTGTTGTGTCACATACTGAGCCAGGCAGTGCCCACAGCGGCGCAGTGCCTGGGCTCAGGTGGCTGCCCTGACGCTGGTCGGCGCCAGTCCGGGCAGGCAGCGAAGGCCCCGCTCGCACAGGAACAGTTCGTAGCCTGAGCCCAGGGCTAGAGGTGGTGCTGGGAGTCTGCTCAGGCCCTGGGAGCAGGGCCAGGCCCAAGGGCAGCACAGCCACAGTTCGCCGGGCAGGGGGACCAACATGAGAGGCCCTGGAGGTAGCACCAACGACGGGGTTCATGCGTGCGCCGATCTCTTGTCCAAGGGCCCCAACCTCCATGTGCTGGAGCGGCGCCATGGGCAGAGGGAGGCCCGTTGAGGGTAGCACGAACAGAGCTCACGCACGTCTCTTGCTTCAAGGGGTAGAAATTCATGCAGGCAGCGGAACAAGAGGTGAGGGGAGAGGGGAGGGCGGAGGCATGAGGCAGCTTCAGCCCTGCGAGGACACTATGGGGCGGCTGATGGTGCTGTTTGTGGTCATGGCCGTGAGCTCCCATCTGAAAGACACCGAGGGGACACGCTAAGGGCAAGGGCAAACGGCCATACCCAGGAGCACGGTGCCCCGGCACCCTCCCAGTGCCCCCAAGACAGCGAGCACCCAAGGGGCACTTGTTCCCTGTACCTGATGTCGTGGGGAAGGCAGGACTGGTCCAGGCTGTACTGAATCACCGCTAGCTTACACAGTGTCTTTAGGCTGGGACCTGCGAAAAGAAGGTAGAGGCTGCGGCGACGGCCGCGTCGGGCCCTGCGCCCGGCTCCACAGCGCAGCCCCGCGAGGCCGCTCGCCAGCGTGGCGGGACGTGCCGCCCGCACAGCCAGCGCTCACGTACTGAAGTCGAGGATGTAGAGGTCCGAGTGATCCATCAGGTCGAACTCATCCCCCATTCCCTCCTCTGGAGACGGGCTGCAGAAGGAAAGCTCGTCAGCCAGTGCCGAAACATCCGTATCCCCACTGCATCCCCTGGGGATCCTGAGGGCTGACAGTCCAGGACTGTCCCTGTCTGGGCTTCTCTGATGCTCTTCTCCCCCCAGCAGCAGCCAAGGCAGCCCCACACGGCAGCCCCATGGGCACAGCGAGGGCTGTGCGCCCGCTCCGGCACCGGGCACATGCGCCCGCTCCGCCCCAAGGAGCCGGGGAGCCACCTCCATCTCACACAGGCCACCGCCGACTCCAGCTGCTTCCCCTTCTGCTCAGGGCAGCTTTCCTGCCCTTCTCTCTGCAGGGAACATGCATCCCCTCCAGGCCCCTGCCACCCCCTGGCTTGTTTCACACTCCTCCTTCCTCAGCTACCTCCTGATCTGCTCCCTACCATCAGGGCAGCCCGGAGGCCTCCCCTAGGCCCCCGGGACCCATCCTGGGGGCATGAGGAGGGTGCTGCAAATACCCTCCCTTTCCCTGGGCTGCAGCGTGAGCAGGTTGTTCCTGGGAAGAGTTCACTCTGCTGCTTCAGTGGATCTGGGCTTCCAAGGAGCTGCCTCCTTCCCCTTCTGTCTGTGCCTAACACCAGCTCTCTAGCAGAAGGTGGCAGTTTGGCAGCCTGCGGCCCGGAGAACATCCCGTTTCACCATCAAGTTGTGCATGTGCAGCCATGGCAGCAGCAAGGTTGCTCTGGGGTTCGGCTGCACGGCTCGCGAGGCCCGTGCCCCGTCCCTGGCGCAGCGCCGCAGCGAAGGGGACCCTGCCCTGAGCGCAGCCCGTGTCGCTCCGGGGAGCCGCTCCCTACTGTGGGCACTCCAGGAGAGGCAGCCTCACCGCGAAGGTATCTCGCGGTCTTGGAGAGCCATTTGCTTCCCAAGCTTCACATGTCACCAGGCCATGAGATGGTGCCATCTTCCCCAGTTCTCATCATGAAAGAAAAGCTCTGGGGGCAAGAGAGACCTGTTCCAGATGGCTCCAATTTGTTCAAATACTGGCAAGCCCCTTTCCGTCCTGCCCTGGTAACCACCATGCCCCAAGCTCATCTTCTTACATCCATGTCCCAGTCCCTAGTGCATCCCTTTTCTTCCAAAGGGAACCACATCTGCGGGGCTGTCATCAAACCGCAAGAACCAAGCCCAGCCTGGAGCTCATGGCCAAGAGAGCTGCAGCTTCCAGCACGGCAGGGTGCTGGCAATGTCTTTGCCAACCCAAGCCCAGCAAAATTGCCCACTCCAACTCAGCAGCAGCTCAAAAGTGCCTGTAAAGGACCCAGGGCTCTGCACGGAGCCCTGCCTCCTCCCCAGAACCAGGCATTTCTGAGCATTGCCAGGCAATGCGAATCCTCAGCATCAACACATGCTCAGCTAAGCTTTGGTTTACCACACTCCTTCTCTTCCCTTGGGATGGAGCTCTGCACACTGAAGTACAGGGGGGGTTGGAGAGAGAAAGGGCATTGCTAACGCGAGTCCCAAGCTCAGCACCAGGCAATTTCCTGGTCACTTAGGACATAAGTGACAAGATTGCTGCCAGCCTCCCTCACCTAGAGGAACCACAGATGGGGCAACAGAGGAGACTTGAAGCAGAATATAAAACCAAGCAAGCAGTTGGGGTGCTCCAGCAGCAGGGGCCCTACAGAAGCACCTCTGAACAGCCTTCCCTGGAGGCAGATTCTAGAAGGGAAAACAGGACAATAGAGGGCTTTGCCTGTCCTTCTCCCAGAGCAGTTGCCTAGCGAGCCATGCCGGCAGGCTAATCCGTCAAGCAATCCCGCCGAATCCCCAGGCTGACTCCGGAGGGAGTTCTCCATTTCAACGACTTCCTGGAAAACTTCTTATCTCGCCAGGCAGCTCCGGAGTGCCACTGATAACCATTACAGGAAGCGAGCACAGCCCCCACTGCGGCCTCCCCAGCCCCAAGGCTGCCCCCCGCCCCGCAGCCAGCCCTTCCTCTCCCTGCTGCTCAACTGCCACACGCCAGACCTGTACCTGGACATTAAAGGGCACACAGAATCCTGAAACAGTTTGAGGCAGCAAATGCTGTAAACACTTCTGTGTTGTCTGGCAGAGACAGATGACACTCCAGAAAGCTGCTCCTGAATTCGCCATTTTTGATGGTATTTCTTAGGAGTGCCTAATACCAGGGCTCAGCTGCTGCCTTAAGCAAAATTCA
>JAVCKT010023176.1:0-15362 GCA_032273925.1 Rhynchotus rufescens
GCAGAGCATCTGAATAAGAAATAGCACGTTCTTGTAAGAACTACCTCGAAGATAGTGACTTCTCCTCTTAAGTGCCTTTTTTTCACCGCTCATCCAGAGATGAGGTAAAACTGTATTTGCACATATACAGAAAGGGTTTATGGTGTTCTGAATGTTTATATTGTATTCTTTGTCTTCAATCTTGGCATTAAGAGTCTCAAGCACATGCGTAGTGGAGCACAGGAGGTACCAGTCCCTGTACTTGCCTTTTTCCTACCTCACTTGAGTACTTAAAAGGAAGGGCACTGAGTGATTAAGAGGCTCGATGGCTGAAGTAGAGAGTTGAGTATTATAAAAGACTGGCCTTGCAGAAATATTTCAACCTTGTTGGAAGACATCTAAATATTGTATTCCCTGTAAAAGTATTAGAAGCTGTGGAAGTTTTAGCTCCCTTGCTTTGGGAGCTTAATAGGTTCCTGGTAAAACTGTTAATGTGCTGGCATTTTTAAAAGCATGAGAATTGTATTTTACATAAAAAGTGCTTCTGGAACATATTTGAGATGTAAGCAGTTCCGGGAGAGGAGAAAATTTACCAAAAAGACCATCTAATGACTCAGTTTGTCCAACTTAAAACACAGTTGCTGAGTTTTGCATATATCATCCAGGACACGGTATCAATCCTCACTGCTCTGAATACCAAATTCCAGTGTGGTGCAGTGACTCTTGGTAGACTTGATTGATGAACACGAGGTGTGTTTTTGCTCCCTCTATTTCTCCTTCGTCTTGTCAGCTTTGCTACTTCCCCTCCCTGCTATCTGGGGGAGAAAGACTCCATATATCCCATCCAGTGTTACTCTGAATTAGTTTGTCTTGTTTCCAAATTACACTCTCCCTAATCCTTGACCTGTAGCATGTCAGAGGAGTTTGTATACTACATGATGCCTTTGCTTTTGCAGGCTGCCACAGTTCATCTTTGATTTCAGCAGTCTCTAAGCTCTCTCCAGATGCAGTGTTTAGGGTTATTTCTAAGTTCTACCTAGGAGATATAAGAAGATGAAACTTACTTGTATCCTCACAGAGGGGGAAAAGCTGGATCTTTATGGTATTAGCCTTCTAAATCTCGTTTTGATCTTGATTTATTAACCATCATAGTATCCCTCGTCCTGTCTGTAGAAGATATGTTGAGGTCTTGAGGGAAACTCTCCTTTGGGCAGGTGGAGAAACAGTCACTGAGAAGGTGAGAGAAGGTCATCTCAGCAGTAAGTGCTAGGCTGAGAAAGAGCATCAAAAACCTTGTGCTGTCTAATTTTTGTAATTGTAAGATCATAATTCCTCTCTATGTGTTACTTAATAAAGACCATATATACATAAAATCAGATAGCTGTTCTGGTAAGAAATATTCATTTGGATGCCTAAGTCATATTATACAGAAATTTGTTCAAAATAAAACGTTTGCTTCAAAAGCTTCAGCTTCTGAGAATGAACGATAGGGAGTATTTGGAGGTATCATTATTTTATCTTCTAACAAGCAGAATGAATACAGCTTTTAATGCAATTTAGGTGCCTCTAATTTCTTTCTAGTGAAAGAAGAGAACAAATACATAACTAATCACAAGTTTCCAAATTATTGTCTTTAGGGTACAATTTAGATAAGAACCTTGAGGCTGAAAATTCGGAGAGCTGAACCATAATGAGTTGGGACTGGAATTTTTTACTAGGCAGACTTCAATAGAATATTCTTGTTACTTCCTAATTTGGTCATTTTACAAATACAGTAATGAAAAAAAAAACTTTCTATGTTTTGTCTTTTTACATCTGAGTGTATGAATAGCAACAAGTATAACGTATGCTTTCTTCTTGCCTTTACCCTTGCATCCCAAACACAGTTTTTGTGTTGGGAGAAGTGCTGTGGAAAACCAGCTTTTGCTGTAGGAACTGTCTTGCTTTTTGTCCATTTCTTGCTTGAGACAATGAAGAACACTAATCCCGTAAGAAAAGACGGACAGTGCAGAAATGGATCCGCCAGCATAGAATTTAGGCTCTCTTTTTGACACAGGAGTAACTCCTGTCATTTTATGATGTATATAAAACATACTTAAAAAAAAAAAAAAAAAAAAAAGAGTCTTCCTTCTTTTTGTGCTAGCTGTTGAAAGCAGAGAAAAACTGTCCTAGGTATTCTGTTTAATTCTTTCCCTAAATGATCTTCAACTCAAATATATCCTCCTTAAAGAGATAAAGATGTACAAAACCTGAAAAGATGTTTTATTTAGATTGAGCCTGCTTTTCTCTCTGCTTTAATTTGCCTTACCACAGGCAATAAATAGTAATTTTCTGCTTTCATACTTGTGAAGGCTACCACTAGATGATGTAGCCCCCTCGGCCCTTCGCAGAATCCAGAAGCAAGGCAGGCTGCCGGCTGGAAACAGCTCGAGAGGCTCCGGGCGTTTGGCTTTTCAGTCGAGCATTGCTCAGTGGGTCTGCACGTATCGTTTCGCACTAGTGACTGTTTTAGAAAAGAAGTATTAAGCCAGTCAGCAAGAATTGGTTCTATGAATATTCAAGGCTGTTCTGAAGGTTTGCTCCTAAATGAGCAACCTGAGTATAAGATGCGGTGAAGGAAAATCTGGAAAACAATTTCTGACTATCCAGGTTTCTCCTGGATAGTTAACCATCTCTGTTGTCTTTAAGCTCACTCGTGGCCTGGGGCAGGAACTGAAAATTCGCTCTCCTTTTGTGAATACTAAACACAAAGCTGTTTTGCTAATGATTACTGAGGCAATGGTAGACAATTAAAGGAAAACAAAAGCAAGTTTTATGAGAAGCACCTTTTCTACAGTAACTTAAAATGAAAGAATCAAGACAGGAGATAGCCCATGGATTTTTAAAAGGAATCATAAGTCAAGCAGAGCCATTTTTAAGAGCTGTAGAGCTCATACCTGTGCATTCAGTGGGGAGGTTCCAAATGGTTTGTTTGCTCTCATTCCTTTTCTCCTGTGCTCTTTCTGATGGAAGGACCTGTGCTCTGGACCTAAGAGGTTTTCTCAGTGTTCCCTGAATAGACAGTCTGAGATCTAGACAATATTTTTTTTTCAGGCAACTTGCATATATGTAAAAGCTATTAAAAATAGTAATGTAATAAAATAATAGTATGCTTGTTAGGGTATATTTAAAATGAGAATATATATGATGTTACTCAACATAGTTTTATGTCTAACTACCTTTTTATATCAAATCCTAGACATATTCTTGCATTTCTTAATCCTGTCCTGCTTGCACATTCAATTTAATGAGACCTATGTTACTTGGAGGAAATTTTAAAACTCTTGTACCAGAATGTGTGGTGAGGCACAGGTGTTATTTTTTTCATTATAGAATAAAGATTTCATGATGTCATAATACACAGATGTAAGACTGTAAACCAGGTATTTGAAAAAAAGGCCTATTTACTGATAGGTCAGGTAGTGATAACGACAATCTTCTGTGTATTTCGTGTGAGTTCATTACTATGTAATTCAGAAGCTCTTCCTAAAGGACTTGGAGAAGATACATTTATTATACGGTGTAAATTGAGGAGAGATGGTCAGAGCTGGTTGAATGGTTGGCTGTCTCAGTGTGCAGCAGGCAGCTGCAGCCTTGCCTTAAAATGTAGATTGAGACTAATTGATTGTAGATCAATTGTAGATCAAAATGTAGATTGAGCCAGATTGAGAGTGCAGCTCCCTGCAAGTTGTTCTGCCCTATTGGGGGACAGATGTTTTGCTTTTTATCATCCATCGTTATGGATTTTAAGGCACTTGTAGACCCACTTCTCTTGAGTAACCATTTTGCTTTCATCTGTTAGGAGATGGGGTGAGAAAGCTCATAGCCCATAGCTGTCTTTTCAGCCATTTAAAAAATGGTACTTGCCTACGTTTTGCCTAAACTGCAATTCTTATTTTAATGCTATTTGATGCACAAATCGATGACTAGTTGTCCTTGATGAGACAGGAGAGATTTTACTTCATCTTATGAGACTGCAGCAGATGAAACTCAGTCTGAGGGATGGAACTGTGAGAGTGACCCTGAAGCACTGCAGGAACTTGTTGGGAAGAGTAGGAAAGAACGTATTGGCACGGGAGCAAAGGTGGTCAAGCGAAACAAACAGTAGAAAGTTATTATTTGAAAGCTAAAACTCAGGAAACAAAAGGCAGTTCAGAATTTTAATATGATGATTAGTGAGCATGAAACCTAAGATGATGTGTTGGTTTTTGCTGGCTGTGTTCCTATCTACTATAAATTTACTGTATGTTCGGTATCTGCTATGAAGTAGTTGCAAAGAAGGAAATATTATATGAAGTCAGGAATATACAGAAGAAAATGCTTGCTTGGTAGGATGGATAGCAAAGTAGGACTGCATAGGTCTTATGCTGATAATTTTGCACTATAAAATACCTATTTCTCCTCAGAGACCTTCACTGACTGGGTTTATGAACCCTAAAAAGAAAAGGGGAAACTGTCTACATTTTCAGAAATTAAAATACAGAAGTAGAAAGCTGTTAGTGTTTTTGTGTTTGTTTGTTGTTGTTTTCTTGTAGCTATGTCAAATTTGGGTACCTTTTGGGGAGAAAGTTCTGTAAATAACACATGGTTTGTGCAGTGGGACAGAACAGCCACCAGCCTTGTTTGGAGTTCGGAAGTATTCTTATTTGAAGAGAAAATGGTTATATTGTTCCTCCTCTTTGTGAAAGTGGAGCTTTATAATGAGCTCTATAAACATACGGCTAAAATGTACCCTCAGGACTTTGTTTTGTGTTCTGGATCACATGGTGGGAGAGCAGAGCCCCAAAATAGCTCATCACCTCCAGCCAGTGCCTGTTAATGGTGCCACTGGATTAGTGCTGAGAAAGGCAAGTGAAGCAGGAAGGAACCAGCTGTCAGTCAAGGCTGCTCTTTGGAGGTGCTGAGCACAAACCCTGTAGCCAAGCGACAAATCCGCTCGCCTCGGCTGCTCTACACAGCATTGAGTCTTTTGTATGTTTAAATTCCCTATTCCATGAATTGTATAAATATTTAAGACAATTGGAGAAGGACTGCGGTCAGTGTTGGCCGCCTCGCGGGCTGCACTGCTGGCAGAGCTGTCCTGGGCGCTCGGTCTGATGTGTAGGAGCTGTGGTGTCTGTTGCCTTCTGCTCGAGCTGGGGGGGTTTATGTGTGTGCTTGGGTATGCTGGGGGAAAAAGGTGTTAGGAACATTTGTGTTAAATAGCTTGCAGTCCGTAAAAGCCACTTTTTGTAAAATGTGAATGCTTATAAAATAGTGCAGAAGAAGGTCAAAAGGAAGGAAAAATGTATGTCAGGGACATATATTTTCTCCAAAACCTACCCCCGACTCTCAGAAAACCCCTTGAAGATTGGAAGATTTGGTTCAAAGTATAGTCTGGGTGTCCTTGGCTTTTGCAGTGTGATTGGCATTTGTCTGTTCACCACAGGGCAAACGTGACCATGTTGGGGATACTCAGATAATTTGCACTTGCTTTATTAGTACTGAGTTACTGAACTTGAAGGTAAGATGGGGACAAGATTTTCCCATGTTAGTATCAAGAAAAATAAAATGTAATTTGGAAAATATATATCACGAGGAAGGAAGGGAAAAGAAATGGAGAACATGAGGACATAAATCCTAGACTGACCAAAAGATTATCAGTTGTTTAACATGCTGTTCCTTACAAACAGAATCTGTGATGCTACCTGTAGAAATAGTTATGGTAGGATCACTCTATTTTGAGAAAACTGAATTGGGAACATGTCAGGGGAAAGAGATGCTGAGAGTATGAAAGGTAGGAGGATAATGATAACAGTGGAGAGACAAGTTCATACGTTTAGAGCGTATTTGAGAGTGCTGCAACATTTCACTTCATGAAGGCTAAAGAAGACTCTCCTTGTCAGAATAGGAATGAAGCTGTGTTTTCTAATCTACAATTTTAATATTTGAGAAAACAATTTCCATATTCTTTCAGCTGTGGCACTGACAAACTTAATTTGTCACTTGGGAACGTGTGTTGATCCTACTGGTTTCAACCAATCGTTCAACCATTGAAATTCCCTCTTCTTTAAAAAATAAATAAATGTTGCTCACCAAGTATATAGAAAGAGTTAAAAATCAAATGTTGAAATATCAAATATGTGTCCAAGTCCAGTTATCTTGTGGTGGATGGAGAAAATAGCCTGAAAACTAAGTGAAGATTGGAGGCAAAGCTACTTTGTATACCACAGTACTTGAGTTTTAATACTTCATAATTACATTTGGATATACTCTATAATTGAGGGAAATAGAATGTAAAGTATAAAACTGATTTAAAATATGCATGAATATAGATAGGCTGATTGAAAGTCATCAGCATTCAGCAGCCTTTTATTTCTTACAGTAACTCCTTGATTTAGGGGCTTAGCAACTTTTAAATGATTAGGAGGTTTAACTCACTTGTCACAGAAAGTTAGACAAAAAGAGAGTTTGCATAACTTATTTCTCTGTGGTGAAGTTAGCTGCAGTAAATAATTTCAGGTCACTCTAGTATCAGGTTATGTAGGTGAACCGAAAGGAAAGTAGAAAAAAAATCTTAGAAATGTTTAGGAAATTTGTAACATCTGTTAGTACTAGTTGTCATAAATAAGACAAATGGATTGATTAGATATACCAGCTAAGAGTAGGGACTTGGAAGATCATAGGCCTGGAAGAGAATGAGAAAAAGGTACAACCAGAACAAATAGGAACAGGAGAAAAATGAAATTAGTGATACAAAAAAAAATGAAAAATTTCTATATGTGAATACTTATATATTTTCTATAGAAAATATATTATAATATTTATACTATTTTTATACTAAATACTATATTTATACTATTACACTAACACTATTTTCTCTAAAAAAATTTCTATATATGAATACTTATTCTTATAAAGAAGTTATAGAGTTAAGACCTCGTCTTAACTTTTTCTTATGTCGTATTTCTGACTGTATCAGCTTTTATTCTCTTTTTACACTGGTTTATTTCATGTATTGCTTATAGATGTGGAATTTTTCCGAGCCTCTTGATCCGCTTCTTAAAAAGCCTGATATGAAAGACCCCATCTCCTATCCTTCGGATGCCAAAACAATTGGAAGTGCTGGGTCACGTGCCACTGCTCGCAGCAGCAATTCAGCAAGCAGCAGCAGTAAATCAGCAATTCGCGTCTGGCTCCTGTAGGACTGTTGGTTGCCTTGGTGCAGACAATTTAGTTACTTCTCATTTTGTCGATGTATTCTAAATGCTTTCTGCTGGCACTTCCATTTGAGATGCTTTCTTGGACTTACTATGTAAAGAAAGGCTCTAGTATAGAAACTTTATTGAGTTTTTGAGAGAGCGGCAGCACTATGAAGTATCTGGTTAGCTTTCTGTTGTGGCTTGGAGCCCTTGAGCACTCCTACAACATGATTGTCTATCGGTGCGAGGACTGGTTGGCAAGCTCGGTGCTCCTGATGTGTTTGAAAAGCTTTCATTATTAGTTCTTACACCTTTAGCAGGCTGCTGCTGAAGACCTTTTTTTAAAAAAAAAAAAAAAAAAAAACCAAAAAAAAAACCCACTTTGTTATTGCAGATTTAGATTTGACTTGTCAGAGTTCCTTGACTTTGCTATTTTGTTTGATGGGATTCCACTTCATCTTCAGAAGCTGTCTTTTTCTTTGTAGAAACCATCTTTTCCTTGCTGCTTAAACATGCCATTTTTAAATGACATCTTTTAAAATCATTTGGTTTGGTTGCACACGTTGCTCCAAGGTTCTGCTAGACTGTAAAAATATGCTGTAGTTCACAGATTTTGTTTTCATGGCTCTTTATCCCTGAAAAGTTATACTGAATGTGCGTACCAGAGTGTTACTGGTGTGCATTGGATTAGTACTGCACGATTTTGTGCACTGCTAAGTCAAGATCTGCTGCCTTTTGGTTTTTTCTTTTGCAGCTCCGAGGAGTAATTGTGAAGCAGATGTAGAATTTATTCTTTTTTTTTTTCCCCACCTTACCTTGCCATGAGCTTTATTTTCTGATGAGTTACTTGGTGGCTTTACTGGTTGCACTAAGTTGAATCCGATTTGTTGTGTGCTGTCAGCTGATGAATTATTTTGATAAATACTTTTATACGTTAATATGGTTGTAGATAAGTTGGCATACGTACCCAGCATTGGTAAGACTTTTTACTGTGCTGATTTTCTGTTGAACCCAGCACAGATCACTGAAAGTGGCAAGGCTCTTGAGGGCATATGCAAACATTTTCTCCACTTCTGTTTTAGGGTCTTCACCACTCCCATCCTCCGGCCTGTTTGTTGAGTCTGCCTCTGTGCCAGCAGCAGCTCTAGAGAGCTGGCTGGGTCTGTTCATCCTTGGAGAACAAGCAAGTTCAGACTTGACTTTGTTCAACTAGACCTACTTTGAGTGGGAGCTGGACTAGACTCCAGAACTCCCTTTCAACCTTGATTATTCTATAATTCTAGTCCTTGTTTAATGTTAAGCAAGGATTTGGTCCCGGCAGATGCTCTGTGATGCCATTTTCTCTCTGTCATTGGTAAAGTAGTGCACAGTGTTTCTTAAGTAGCCTGACTTGTCGATAAGTACAAGTTATTCCAAATGCCCTCAAAAATGGAAAAATGGTTTGAGGGCGACAGACCAGTTGTTGTAGTGCCCATCTCTTCCTTAGAGGAATATGAAAATTTCAGTAATTTGCTCTTTGATAGTCTAATATCACCAGGAAATTGTTGGATTGTGATGAAAATTTTAAATTTCTGCAAATATTTCATTTTTATCTGTTCTTTGATGCACCTGTAGAAGATACTCTGCTGGCAATCTTTTTGCACTTCAGTTTTATCAAAACTTTTGCATGATTTAAGAGATTATTAAGGATTGATTCACCATTAGGTATTCTGAAACCAAAAAGAGAGAGAGGAAGGGAGGTCAAAAGACCTCTGTGGCCATACTTCTCAAACTTAAAAGGATTTTGAATTAATAATGTTTTGCCATCTCGTTAGACCTTTAAACTTCTGTGACTAATACTACATCATTTAGCCCACTTGCACAGAATGTCAAATAGCAGGACTTCCATTTTGAATAGGTCATCCTCACTGAAAACTCATTAATGTTCACTCTTCCTTTTCAGTAGCAACTGCAGGGCTCTACTAAAGAAAATCCCCTTGCACTCCACCAAAAATGGCAGAGATATTAGAGCAGAGCCATATGCCATTATCATCTTGAATTAGACACGGTATTGACTGCACAGTGTTTGAACAGAAGTCTAAACTGATCTGGTGTGCTGGGCAAGGCTGCTGGCAAGGCCGGCCAGCCCATCTGGAGCGGCCCAGGCCTGTGTGAGCCTGAGCTCCAGCCTGGCCCGTTCATGCGGGTTCAGGATCTGCACGGCAGGGAGATCAACCGCGAGCAGAGACTACAAGGGTCTGTCGGGCTGGAAAACACCTCTGGGCTTCTCAGGGCTCTTGCTTCTCATTGAGTGTTGGGGTAGGAACAGGATATGATCGTGTTCTTTTGCTTTGCTAAACAAATGCTTCTTTGAGAAGGTCTGAGGGTTTTGCTCAGCAAGAAGCCTGAACAGCTTCTCTCAGTGGTTGTCTTGACGTCTGCCATATTAAAGGATATGGCTTTGTTTTCTAAGCAACAAGGCCCTTGTTTGCTCCCAACAGGGCAAATGGAAACCAAACATTTATCTTATCAAGGAAGAAGTTGGTAAATGACTGTTAGATTCGCAAGTACTTCACCAAATCTTTAATGCTCCCATTTTGTGAACCGACTTTCCACTTGAGTTCTCTGTTTGATTTGGCCATTCTCTCTGACTCAGAAGGTTTTGATACTTAACCATAACTTTTCTTCATTGGAGAGACATTCTTCGGACTGTAGCTGTTTGTCAGAAATAGCAGCATAAGCACTGCTGTGAATCTACCCTCTTGGATTCTTACTGTAAGCGTTGCTTTTGACGTGTTAAGGTTATAGATGGCAAAATGAGCGTGACCATGTTTTGTCTCTGATTCTGCTTTCCGTTTGTGTCTTTGTTGCTACAAAAGTTTTTCGTTTGGGCCACTAGTCATGCAAATGCTGGCAATACTGATGTGACTTTGTATGATAATTGGTATTGACATAAAGAGGATACAGGAGAGGAGATGTCACCCAGCAATGTGTTTAAGTCATATTGTCTCCTGAGATGCCTGTACTTACGAAGTATATTTTAATATCTGTGCCTAATGTCATAGCTTATCTCAAAACTTAGTGGGCTTACACAGCAGGATTAAGGAGGATTACTTTACCACTAAAATATGAGGTGCTGTTTACCTCATAGTTTCTGCTTTGCATTCTGATATGTGTCGTTCTTATATGAATTTTTGGTTCATTAGATCTTTTCCTTTGCAACTGTGGAAACTGTAGCCATAGCTGTTGCTTCCTACCCTGGGTGCTTTTTAAAGGGCAGACTTAGTCCAGCTATTTCAGTGCTGTTGGGCTGATGGCCTGAAAACACCCACGTCCCCAATGGAGCCCCTAGCAAAAGTTAAAACAGTTAAGCAGTGTAAGGTGCACTGTGCTTACCCTTTCAGACCCAGCCATGAGTGAGAAGGTCGTGTGAAGTGAGTCCGAACAAGCGAAGCCCCCCATGGAACTCAAGCACAAGCCTTTACTTTTCAAAAAGATTTTCCCCTGAGTAGATTTAGTTGATCTGCATTTCCTGGACCTAAAGAGCAGAAGGTAAAGTGGAGAGAGGAGGAAAAAAAAAAAAAGACATTAGAGGGACAGTACAGAAAAGGTTTTAGTTCTTGACAGGTATCAGGAATTTTATGCAGTGTCTCAGGTGTTGTACAAAACGATGTCATAAAGATATTTTTAAAAACGTTAGTCTAGTATTGCTTCTATTGTAAGAGAGCTTCTCCAAAACTACCCAAATCGATTCCAGCACTGGGAAAAGATCAATATCGTGTAGATATTGTTTCAGTCCTCTCAGAACTGCAAATCATTTCCCCATCCTTTACTAAGCTAATGGCGAACAGATGCCACATTGCAGAACGTTTCTATTTTTGTGACCAAAAACGACTGGAATATTTTAAGTGCAGCCTTGGGGTTTTGATAACATAAAAATCATTAATGATACCTCACTCTTGAGGTGAGAATTTCTAGATTAGTTAGTTGAGCTTTCAGGCCTGTATTCCTTTTTTATTTTTCTTTTTGTAAAATCTCTTTAAAATCTCTCTCTTTTTTTTTGTCCCTTATACATGAAAGGATTGATGTAGGTAGGTAATAAACTCAACCTATTTCTAGTCTTAAAACCACAGCTGACAGTAACTTGTTAGGCAGTTTGATCTCCTATGAACTAATCAAGGCTTAGGTGGTAGCCTCTGCAGGAGGTAGATGATATCATAAAAATTCCTCAACAGGTAACCTCATAAATTGGAAGGAAGAGTCATAAGAAGAAAACCAGCAGAAATGCTTTCGTAGCTTGCAGGAAGCTGCTCTTTGTGACATATGCAGTGACACATAGTGGAAATGAATCAGAGACATAGTTATCTTTCTCTTACTTGGTGAAAAAAATAGAAATAATTATCAGCTTCAAATTATCAAAGATCCAGAGGAGACTGCATATGAGTTGGTCTTGCAGGGGTTCTTGTAGGGAAAAAGTGACTGTCACTTGCAGCACAGTTGGTGACCAAGCTCACATGAGGAATGAAGAGCACCGAATTAGCAGTAACATAAGAAAAATGTAAAGTTTTTGCATGTTTGAGGACCAAGACAGTTGGTAAGTAAATGTCATTAAGGTTCCATGTGATATACTGAGCTGTGGTGCTGATTGTGCTAATGCCTATTTATGCAGTTAAATTTCACTGCTGAGCCCCAAAGCTAACTGTGCTGTTGGGATTCGAATTGGCATAGAGCACTTGGCAAGCCCTGAGTTCGATGGCTACCGGGCTCAGGCTTGTCTGCTGCTGAGGCAGGGGCAAAAAAAAAAGGCTCTAAATGTTAGGAAATTCAGTCTAGACATAGTCACAACGGGCTTGATTGTGGGAGCAGAGACATTTCAGATTCTTTACTATTTTGGCCTGCTGAGCCCACGGGGAACGGAGAGGATGCAGTGCACGCGTGGCTGGGTAAAGGGGTAAGGACGTGTTTCGGTGTCACCTCGCATCTCCTCCCCGTGAACTCAGGAGGCACGAGCAAAGCAACAGCTCCTGTGCCGTCCAGCACTGCGGTGCTGCAGCAGGAGAGCTCTGCCGTCAGGATGCCTAGGAAATACTCCAGTGTCTGAGCTTAACGCCTTCTCCACTGGGTTACTGCTGAGAAGCACTCCTGTCTCAACTCTCATCTTGTGTTGTGTTTATGGCTTAGCTCGGGCATTCGTTTATGGCCAAAATAGCAAAGGTCATGTGGAAAATGTGCCAAGCGGAAGAGTTCAAATGCATTTAGACGTTTCTTTCCTCATGTGTCTGAAGGGTGTAGTAAATGTAGATAGGTCTGCCACATGGTGTATCCGTAATCTAAAGCCATCGGAATGCATTGGTGCTCGTGGAAAAGGATGCCTTGGGCTACGGCAGCCTTTGGAGCAGGCACAGTGTAGTCGCTGGGTACTCGGATGCTTTCCACTGCTCTGCCTATTTAGCTGTATTGCTAAGTAGTCAGTTTTGCTCAATGTAAGCATCACACATGGGAAAAAGACAAGTACTACAAATTTTGGGATCCAGACTTTCATTTCCATCTGAGTATTTTTGTTATCTCAACTCTTGTGGCTTTTTCACTTTGAAATATATACCAGACTAAAAAGAAATAAGTAATAGAGAGCCATTCATTCGCTAGGGCATTTATTTATACAATAAAGGACACAAAACAATCTTTAATTATCACTGTATAGGATATCAAGTTATCTTTAATTATCACCACAGAATGGTTGCAAAATCAAATACTGTTGGCAATCAACATTCATTATACAATAGCATGATTGCATCTGTTCGTATTACCAGATAAGCAGGGAAAATCAAAACAGTGTCTGATTTATCCACTAAAACTGTCTAAGCAAAATATTGTATCTAACTCTCTTAATATCTCTGAGTGACTTTGATCTGATTAAAGTCCAAAGACACATGCCACACATGCAAATTTACTAGTGCCTCAGAAATTAAATACTGCTCTATTTCAACAGACTCAGTAGCTGGATCTCTACCCCAGCTGACGTGGATAAACTTCCAGTATAAACTTATGATAGAGAGCTGTCTAAATCTCTGAGGCCGCAGGTGCAGGATTGTAGTAAACCCCCTTGAAACATCCAGTATTCTGTTGAAATACGCGAGTACAAAATTAATTAGGCAGTTGATCACATAATAAAAGCATGATGGATAATCTAATGGAAACTAGCAGCTCAAAGTCAATAACAAACTTGATTCTTTTATTAGATGCAGCTGATTTTCCATTCCACTATTGACAGAATTTTGTGCTTAATGGAAGATGAGGAAAAAAATTTTTTTTTTTTTTTGAAAATGAGAACTCAGTTACGGTATTTATCTCTGTTGGAAACTATAATGTGTAAGCAATGTAGAATTTGTAGATAGACATATCTGCAAGTAATTCTGTAAGATACTTGGCTGAAAAGCACATCAAAGCGGAGTGAAATAATGAGACAGGCTCCAGCTGTTGGTTTCCAACAGCTTTTGATTTGTGCTCTAGTAGAAGCTCCAGGTTTTGATTCTCTGTTGATTATTTCCATGGTACTGGAGTTGATTTGTGCATTATTTAAAAAATAGACAGAAGACAGCAAACAAGGGTGAGTTTGCAAACTGCATCCTAAAGGATATTTTGCTTCCTGATGTAAATTGTTACTTCTTATTCCTTTACTGTATATAACCAGCTGTCCTGGTTAGGGGAAAAAAAAGACCTATTAAAGTATGTATTTAAAGGAAAAATATGAAAGTAATTGGAAAGGCCATCAGAAAACACTGTGAACAAAAGCTCGGGGGACCTCACAGTGTTCCTGCTGTTTTGTTATTTTCCGTGTATAGAGGCTATTGCGGAAATAGTGTTTTTCAGAGCCTTTGCTCTCTCTTTCTTCAAACCTGATCCTGTAGAGGAATTACTGCCTATAGAGAGCAGGCTTCCTGCAAGAACTTCAGAGAAAACAAATGTATGTGTGGAGAACACGAGTTCAGAGAAAAATCTGTAAATTGTATTATTTATCTGCGCGTGTTGGTGGCTTTGCACAGACAAGTAGAAGTTTTGCATGGGAGGGCACTCCCAAAAGCCATGTTGTGAGTACCAGTCCCCCTGATTTTTCTTGGACGATAAGTTAGGAGACGTCAGGGATTGCAGCCTTAGTCAAATTTCTACTCCGATTCTACTCAAGTTTCTACTCTAAGTTTTCAAGGTAATTTTGCCATGCATTATGTGAAGGCTGCTGCTGTCATTTGTTACCAGAACGTCCACCGTCCCTACTGCAGAAACCTTGTGTGATGGTGTAACGTGATATTTAAAAATTAACTAAGTTGTCTGGTGCAGATAATAAATAATGGTAGCAGGTTATATAAAGGTGCAGTGCCTGCAAGTATACTCGGCAGCTTAGCCAAAGCCTGTGGTCTCAAGAAGGTATTTAAAAAAAAAAAAAAAAAAAAAAGAAAATAAAAAAAAAAAACCCTTAAACACCTGGGTTCTGTGTTTTAATGTAATCTGCAGATAAAATCTGCCCCTTGGTGTACTGTACTAGGTTTTTTGTTTGTCACACTATTATTTCCAAAATGTCTGATCTGAGTACCTGTAAAGATACTCCCATTTGACAGTAGAATTTATCCGTTTCTTCTCTTTTTCTTTGCTTGTCCTTTCATCTTGGTAGTATTACCCTTTTCTTCTGAAATTTAAATTGTGGCAAGGGCTAGAGGGTGATAGGACTCGTCACAAGCAGTTTCCTTGCACTATTGTAAAGTAAACCTCAACCTGCTTCTTGCTAACTAGTGTTCGGTAAGACCTGAAAAGCTTTGTAGCTAAAAACAGAGTAATAAACTTTTATTTAAATACCTTAATAAATTGATCTGGAAATACTAAGAAATGGGTATTTAAGGATTTAAATGAAGATTCTCATGGTAGCGTGTGCAGGCAGATTCCTTTTTTTCCAACGTGTTTAACAAATATTATTTCTATGAAAGTAGTAACTATTATCTTAAGATAACATCTCATAATACGGTAATTGAAAAAAAAAAACTAAAATAATCAGATTTATTCTTTATCTTCAATAATTCAAAACAACCAATCTGTGAAGATTTGTGTTTTCAAAGCAGTTAACTAGCCAGTAATATTGGCCTCAATATTCCTCATGGAAAAAAAATGACCTTTTAAAGATGCTCTATAAAATTA
>JAVCKT010023177.1:0-21027 GCA_032273925.1 Rhynchotus rufescens
AGCCGGCGGGCGGGCGCCGCGTGAGCGCCGCGCTGCCCGGGCCCGGCCCCGCGGCCGTCCCTGAGGAATGAGAGCTCTCCGGGCGCACCTGCTCCTCCTCCTCCTCCTCCTCCTCGGCGCCTTCCTCCTCCTCGGCCACGGTAGGACCCGCGCTTACTTTGCGAGCGGGGCTCCGCGTGAAGCGGGGGGACCCGGCGCGGGAGGCTGCTGCGGCTGGAAGGGGAAATAAGGGCGCTTTAAAAGCCCCTCGGCGTAGGGATGAGTCCCGTTTATTAATATTTCTCTCTGGCTCCGTTAATTAGGCGGTGTTTGTGTGCAAACACGGCGCTGCCTACCCCCCAACCCCCCCAGCTTGCGCCCTCAGCCCCGTGGCTGGGCAGGTGATTAATTGATTTATTAATTTCGGTGGCAGGAGCTCCCGAGGGGCACACGGAGCCACTGAAGGGGGCGAGGAAAGGAAAAAAAGGGGGGATCAAGCCCCATCCCGCCTCCCTGGGGAGCTGTACCCCGACTTTGCCGCCTGCCTCCAAAGCAGGTTTTGCTTTAAATTATTTGATTTGGGGAGGGGGGAAGGAGGGGCGATAGGGCCCCTGCCCGCCCGTTCCCTGCGGTGTCTGTCACCTGTGGCCGGTGCCAGCCAGATAAGCTTCTCTCCCACCTCCGCGTGACGCCCGTGTCGAGCACCCTATGTGTCCCCAAACCCGCGCCGCTTTGCTGAGGGAAGGGCTTGGGCTTGCAAGCCCCCCAAAAAAACCCTCACAAGCTGGGTGGGGGAAAAACCAAAACCCCAAAACACCCACGCAGCTCGTCCATCTGTTGATTAAATGAAGGATGAAACTTTTGGAGCGAGCGGGCAGCCTTGCCGTTGTGAACATCTCCCCTCGTGCCCTGTGCTGCCCGCTGCGTGTGTGTAGTGCTGCCTTGCCCGTCGTGAGCGCTTTTATTCCCCGTGCTCGGCCGTGATGCCGGGTTCCTGCGCTGCCCTCCCTTCCCCGCTCCGTGCTTGTACTGCTGGTCCTCCGGGGAGAAGGCTCTGCTGGCGCTCGCCTCTGCTTCTGCACGAGAGAAACCCGCTGGGTTTGCCGTGGAGGTTTCTGGCTCAGCAGCTCGGAGCTCTGCGCCGTGCAGCAGCACGGCCGCGGATATTAGGAGCCGGGAAGCTCATCCTGCCCTTTAGTGCCTCGGCTGCCCTGTACCGCTCGGCTCCCTGCAGGTCAAATGACAATTTGCTAGTGAAGCTGAAGAAGTTTGTGTCTCAGATCCAGTGGGGATTTGTTTCCTTTTTGTGTGTTTTCTGCCTCCTCCCTCTTGCAGCCATTATATTGAATAAGGGCTAATGCACTTTTTAAAAGGCTGCCTGTGTTTGAAGGCTGCCGCGGCTCCTCTGTTCCGCCTGAGCTGAGCTGATTTGTCTCCCCTGCCTGCGTCGTGAGGAGTGTGCATCTGGTACCGGGCTTATTCACGCTGGGCGATGTGCTGGGGAGAGAGCGCCTTGCAGGGCGCCTTCGACCGTCTCCTCCGGCAGGAGAACCGCCCCGGCACGCCGGGGCCGCTGCCTGCGGCGTGGGGAAGGGGCTGCCTCGGGGCCCTCGCCTTGCGGTGACACGATGCGGAGGCTCCCTCGATGCGTGGGCTGCCTGGGCAAGGACAAGCTCTGGAGCCCGTGTTGCAGGGGTGCTGCCTCGGTGCCCTTGGAGCTGCAGTGGCTGCTCTCCTTAGGTGCAGGGGCTCCCCATCCAGAGGGCACCCGTGCCCAGGGGGGACAACCCGCTCACAGGGGCTCTGCTCTTCAAGCTGCTCGGCCCTGTCTGCGGGGGGCTTGGGGGCTCCCTCCTGCAGGGCTGCGTTCGCCTACAAGCTGCTTTGAAGGGAATTGTCATAAGGCGGGTGGTGTTGTGGAACGAGGTGCAGACCCTCGTTTAAAAAATCCCTTCTGCACAGGCGCCCTGGGAAGAGCCACCCACCTCCCCAGGCCCTTGGGTGGGCGCTTGGTGGGCGCTGGGCCTCCTTGTGGCACGCGGGATCCTGCTACTTGCATGGATGGGAGCGGGGCCGAGCTGGCCGGAGGAAGGTGCGGGATGCTCCGTGTGGGAGGCTGTGCTGCACCGGGGTGCTCTGCACAGGCATTGCCGCCGGGGTTTGTTCTAGCCTCCTCCTGACCCTGCTGGGATTTGCTGTGCGAGATGTAACTAGCACGCTTCTGCTTTCCTCTTAGATCCGGGGGGAAAAAAAACCCAAGCAGAATAATTTTCCAACGTGTTCCTCAAAGCCAGCTCACAGAGTACAGCGTATAAATGCCCACCAACTAGTCAGCAGTCGCACAGCTACCCACGGTGCTCTCCCGGCTGCCCCTTGCAAAGAAATATTGCTGTACAGTCCAGGGGGAATCTCTTTTGCAGCCAGTTTTCTGCTCGGGAGGGAGTGCATTTTGCTCTCTTGAGGAATCCAGGAGGAACAAACTGCCAGTCGCTGACATTCAGCTGTCTTGCTCCCTTACAAATGGTCCAAACGAGCCCGTAGCTTTCTGTTTCTGAAGGCTGGTGGGTCACAGTTTTCTCTGTAGGGCAGTTTTTTTCACAGCTATCGCTTGTTCTTCTGTTCCCCGCTCCAGCCTGTCAGGGCCACCACAGCTTCTGGTGGGAGACGGAGTGAAGGCGCAGCGTGATTTACTGCCTGCCGCGACTAGATGTGTGGTGCCCCTTGGTGGGAAGAAATTGATGCTGCCATGAAGCAAGCTGCTTTTGTTTCCATGTTGTGAACGGCCTCTCCCTCCCTCCTCTGCTTCAATGTCATCCAACTGGGTGAGGCTGGAAACAGCCCAGGAGGATGTCTGCTGCCTTTGACTGAGTTCTTGGGGGCTGCAGGGTGTTTTCTCCTTCACAGTTCACTGTGCTCCTTCCTGGAGGTAAATTCTTTATAGTCAAACCAAGATCTCTCATCAACAGGGCCCATTATTAATAGCAGTGGCTCAGCTCTTAAGAGACTTGTCACCAGACCCCAGAGGAGAAAGGTGAATTACACCCATAGAGACACAGGGCCACCCCATCCACCACCTGCAGCAGCCCAGGGAGCACTTTGGCATCCCCAGGAAGGCTTGGGAGCCATGCAGGGGGTGTATAAAAGAGCTAGTGAGTCTGCGTGCAAACCCCTGGGTGCAAAAGGGATTTGTGGATTGCCGCATTTAACGAGAGTAATCCCAAGCAGGGCCTGCTAAGGTGGAGCCCAGGAATGTGGGATTCCTCTGTAAAGTTAATTCCTCCCACCCTGCAGAGAGCTGTGTAGCTTCTCGAGAGGAGCGTGTTAGCATATTTGCTAAGCCCAGCAGATGAATCCCTGCTGTCAGGTACTATCTGAGGAAGCACAAGGATGCACAGGGTCCTGAAAAACAAGTAAGTGCTAATGGGCTTTAAGAGCTAAACCTGGAAAGCGGGTGGTGTGAGGATGTGTGTGGCGGTGCTTGGTTTTTATATGAGCTAGGAGAAGCAACAGCTAAAAATGATTGAGGGTGGTCATGGCCAAGGCAGTGGTTTGTGCAGAGCTGGGAGGTGCTGCTGATGGAGTGTGCGGCTTTGGCAGTGCCACAGGAGCACTTTTGTGCTTCCCTGCCCTTTTAAAGGGACACCAGTCAGGGGGAAACGGAGCCTCGAAATTCCTGACAGGTTACCAGCACTGTGGGTCACTCGCTGCCGGGCTCTCTGTAGTCGGACTGCGTATGTTAGAATAAAAAGCTCCGTGCTCTTCTTTCTTTTGTAGCCATAAATAAAGGGGAGAGGCTGATGTGCCCCTTAGGTTGTGAATTGGCTGAGGATCAAGGTCTTTGAATAAACTGCTCTCTCTGGTTACAAGCAGACTGTGATGGAGAGGGTGGTTCACTTCAAACCTCAGATTTAATGATGGGTTTTGTGAGTTTGTGCCACGCGCCCAGCACTCAGCTCCTCGGCGTGCTGATGTTGAAACGCTGCATGCAGGGACTTTAGGAAAATTCTTTGAGACAGTCCTGATTCTGCATCATTTCTGAGATAATTTCAGCAGGACGTAACTGTTGAGTATTTTTTTTTCCCTCTCTAAAGACAACCAGCAAATGTGTAACAACTGGTGCAGCATTTGTTGAAGGCCCCAAGTCAGCATCTGTTCCGGAGCCGCACAGGTTTCTCCTCGGGCTTCCTTGCTGCTGCTTCTGACCGCTGCACACAGTCACTTCCTCTCAAGCTTACCTAATAAATCAATAGGTAGTGAAACGCACTGGTTGTAAATCAGTCGCTTCCTTTCGGAGCCTTAAGGCAGCTGGTGTAAGTGCGAGTATTTAAGGCAGCCAGGCCTATTTTTGGGGTGCCCCCTGCAGAAGCTGGGGCTGCAAACCCCCAGATTGCAGTAGCAATTCCAGGATACGGACAGCACTTTTCCTTGGCTGCCTTTCCCAAGGGACAAGAGCAGCCTTCACAGCAGAGAAGAAGGTGCTGCCTGCAGAGCGCGTGGGTCACTTGGTGTTTATAGGGCTCTCCCTTTCACCGGTTGCATTAAACAGCTTAAAATATAAATGTGCTTTGCGTTTACCTTTTGGCAGTGGGCTCTGGGCTTCCTGCCGCTTTAAATGTCACATGCTAGAAGTAGGAGGTGGAACGCTTGCATCTTAAATTCAGATGCTAACTTCAGGATAAGATCTTGTCTTAATGTGTTCATTCAACGCCCCCACTTGCAAAGCAAGCTCTAGCAAGCTTTTGGGCTGTAGCGTTTTGGACTCTTGCTGTGGAACAGAATATAATTGGTTTTGGAGGGCTCAGCCACAACTGCTGTTCCTTAACCGTTAATGCGAGCACTTGAGACCTTCAACTAGGATAATATATGCTTGCTTTTATTTTCAATTACCTTGTGTTTGGTGGAATCGCTGCTCAGACTTAAGCGGGTGGTTGGATGGCGGGTAGAACCTTCTGCGTGTGGGTGAATTCAAGGCCTCGGGTCTGCTGTCGTTATTCCCAAAATGGCATATGGCAAAGCTGAGTCTTGCCTGGAATTAATCCAGCTGTGCCCAGGTCTGACTGGGTGCTACAGAGGGGACTGGAGCCTTCTCAGGCTCTTGTTCCCCTCTCCAGTGGCATAAATGAGTATTCAAGCTGTATGCTGCCAGTCAGTAAATGTCAATATTGGATAAGTGTTTCCTTTATATCAGTGCAATTTAGCATAAGCTGCTTGGAAACAAATGTCTTCCATAAGCATGAGGTGTTTCAGTAAGTACACAGTCAACATTACGACGAGGATTAAATAAATGTCAGCCCCGCTTGTATGCTCAGGAACAAGTTAAGTCAGCTGAACTTGCACAACGGCCGGCGGGGCAGTGACAGCAGCGGGGGTCAGGTGAGGCCCCGCAGACAGCGTGGGCTGCAGGTACCTGGCTCACGAGGGGGCCGTGGTTTTTGGGGTGCAGCTCCAGCTGGGACAGCTGCCCATCGCATCCCCTCCTTCATCAGGTCGCAGCAAGAGCCGTGCGACAAGGGCAGAATCCTCGAGCGCGAGCTGAAGAGCCGGGCTGGCTGTCTCTCCGTTGGCAGGGATGCAGAAGTGCCTCTTTCCCTGCAGCTGGCACGGAGCTCGCCCGAGCCACTTGGTCCCAGCGGCACGAAAGCAGCTGCACACAGGGTTGTTAGCACTCAGATGAGCCTTATCAGCTGCTCGACTGCCGCTCGCTTTCTCCAGTCCTTGTGGACTTGTTACCCTGCCGAGTGTGGATTTTAATGACTGGCCTCTGCTGTTCCAGGTGGCTGGAGCAGAGCTGCTCGCTTGTGTCCTAGCAGCCCCCGTGGGCGGTCGGGGTCCAGCTGCGGCGCCGCCTCGTTAGCCGGCGCATTTATGATGCTGAGGAAGCAGCTTGCAGGCATGTGGGGTGTCTTCATAACTCAGGCTACTGCAGGGGCTTGCTGGGGTGCACAGGGAAAGGAATACCCAAGTATTCTGCCTATCAAACCAGGTCACCTGGCAGAGCTAATGCTCTTTCATCCTCGCTTGTTCCGTTCAACCTGGTGGTGGCAGCAGCAGCGCTCGCATGGAGCGAAGCAGCCACCAGTGCTGGGTTCTTCTGGAAAGGTGCGAGACTTGTTGGGTTCCAGCTCTGCAGGGCACTGGAAGCACCAAGCCCGTGTCCCGGGGGTAAGCACTAACCCCGTTTCCCCTCCTTGGCCGCAGGGAGGGCTTTTGGAGGGAGAGCTGAAGGAGATCAGAAGTTCCTGGCTCGCTCCTGAGGAGCCCTGGTTGCCCAAGCTGGCCATCTCTCGAACCAGGATGAATCTAGAGATGACCCTGGCGAGGAGGAGCACCCAGGAGCAGTGCACGTGAGCACGTCAGGAGGGGCGAGGAGATGGGCAGAGCACAGCGGGTGCTGCTCCTGGCACGCTGCCTTGCGGTGGCCGCTGACGGGCACGTTGGCTCTCGTGGTGCGCTGGAAGGAGGCGAGGAGCAGCCCGGCAACCTTGAGCAGCTCCAGGGAAGAGGCCGCCGCTCGTGCGCAACACAGCCTTGCCGGGCTGTTATTTTACTGTCTTTTCGTGTGATTTAACACAGGCTTCTGCCTGTGTCTTTAATCAGCTGGGAGTGACTAGGCTGGTGTCCCCCCTGAGGAGGCCAGTGTCCCGCCCAGCATGCTGAAAAAATGGAACAAACAGATGCTAAAATTAGGCACAGCTGTTTGCAGCGTTTTGTCCTCCTGATTGTGAAGTCTGACACCGTCTGTGCTTATTCCTTATTCTGTCCAGAGACCCACGAGGTTTAAGGTATCAAAGCTTTGAGTGGGGGTAATTTAACTCCTTATTGGCAGATGGAAGCTCGCTCGTGACTTCCTTAATCATGCTCTTAATCACAGGAATTGCCAGGTAACCTCAAGGTGTTGATTCCTGCTGTGATGGCAGCAGCAGCGAGTCAGGGTCTTGCAGAAGGCTGCGAGTCTGAGGAATATTTGCTGCCTGTGTGAAGGTCTGTGCTATATCAGAAACATATTTCTGGGGATTCTTCCTCTAGTCATGCTTAAAATGGTAATACTGGTGCAAGAGAGATGCCTGTGATAAGCTAGGAAACACAGTGTCCTTTGAGGTCTTCAAAGGCCCCTTCGATCGAATCTGCTGGCTAGAAAGATGAAGGGCAGGGCAGTCAGATCTCGGCGTTTCGGCTGCGGAGATCCTCCTAAAGATGTCTTCTCCGTGGAGAACTGACATCTCGCCGTGCCCTCCTCTCGCACGAGCTGCTGCCTGCATCAAGGTGCTGCCTGCTCCGCTCGCTGCCGCCTGTTCTGCTGCTTGGGGGTCCTGCTTGATCTCTCAGACGTGCCCGGGCTTCGCTTCCTCCTGTGGCAGAAGCAAGCGAGAAGGGGAGCGCTAATGAGAAAGCCATTTTTCTTCCCTGGGAGCTGTTGGAGGAAAGGGGAAAAGGAGCGAAACACTCTCCTTTTTGAGGAAGAAGAGCCATGGGCGTTGGCCAAGCGGTTGGGTACCTCTTGCTGATGTCTCTACAGCGGTGACTGCACAAGCTTCTCCTCCAGCCTACCGAGTTTCCTCTGTACAGTTGGGCTCCCGTCCAAGTCCATATTGGGCTCACAACCTGCACGAGTTATTGGGTGACTTCAGATCAACACTGCTGTCCCGGTGGAAACGTCTTATTCAAAATTAGGAAGAAAAGTTGGATTTTTGAAAGTTCCTCTGGGACGGGAAATTTTCCTGGATTAGAAACTCTGCAATAGAGCTGCCAAAATTCAATGGGTGTGGTGTTTTTATTCTTTTTTAATTTTAGTTTCTAATCTTAACTTTGAGCTCCAGAAGGGCTTCCCATGTGCCAAGGATTGTTAGTACCACCATCCTCTCGTGGACGAAGTAGAGCTGAGACTAGACACCCTGCTCATCCTTTTCTGGAGTCTGGAAATGGGCTGTGGATCCCATTCTGCCATGGGAATGCCATTTCATCACCGTATATTGAAGCCCACAAGTGTTAACCTGGTCTATATGTCTGTGAAACACGTGGCAGTTGGGCCAGGAAGGTTAGATTTTGGTCTCTATGTGGTGTTTTTCCCCTCTGGTTTGGCAGCATCCTTTTATTCCCACTCTTCTGTACGCCGTGACACTGTGTGCCTGGGCGTCCTACTTGCTTGTTTTTCTGCAAACACCCTAAAATGCACTCATAAATTTTAGAAAATGTGGAAAGATTAACAAAGTGCCAGGGATGTTTGTCTGATGGCCCTGGGGCATTGAGCAGGTAGGGAAAGGACCTAGGAGGTGGTTGTATAAATTGATGCGCAGTAATAGGTCTAACAGTAATTTTTGCCCTATGTTTTTAATAAAGTGGTTGATGGCAAACGCAGCTGGAGCCCCCGTGCGGAGCCCGGGAAACGCAGTAAAAGGATGGAGGCTTCTTAATGAGACCATGTAAGAAAAATGAGGCATAATGAGCAAAGCATAATAGTACCATTATGCTTATGATCGCCTGAACATGCTGGGGAGCAATCTCAGGGAGGAAGGACCTCCTTGGTTGGAAGGAAGGCAGGGAAACCTTGAGGAAGCTTGGGAATTATTGGCTAGCCATGTAATATATCTGTTCCCTGCTGGGGAGGGGAATGAAGGGTATAGGCAGAGCATCAGTCTGGGTCTGCACGAATTGATTTCCACATCCATGCCCTTTTTTTAATATGATTTTGGGCAGCTTTCTGCTCCTCTGGGTGTTATTCACCTTAGGGAAGTCTATGGGGATGAGAGGTTCCCTGGCAATGCAGATGAAGCCGTGAGGAGTTCAGCTTTTCAAACTGGTGGGTAAACCATGGGGAATTTCAGCACCACGGTGGCAGGATGTGAGGGGAAGCGATGGGGAGGCTCTGAGAGGGTCACCGAGGTTGCAGTGACGTTGAAGAGGGTCCACGTGCCAGCACCTTGCAGCTGGATTGGGGCCTTCTGCAGGGTGGAGGTGGGAAGCAAGATTCATGTCTGCAAAATAGCTCTGTCCCTGCTGCTGTTAAATGTAGTTAAACTTGAACGAGTTCTAATCTCATAATGAAAGGAAGAGAAATAAGCGTTCTCGGTGATGCATGCCCCTCGCGGTAAGTGCTAATTGAAAACAGATATTTGCTTTAAAATGAGAGTGTAATACGCTAAACGATGGCTTGTGAGTTTGGCACGTGTGGGAGGGTGCAGCAAGCACGCGCCGCCTCCCATCTGCTGTGCCCCGGCTCGGTGGGTGACGAGGAGCAGGGTCCAAACCTGGCAGCACCCAGCATGCCCCCGAGTCCCCTCAGGCCTCAGGAGAGCTCGTCTTGCCCAGCCTGTCCCTACCAAGGCGACGTTCTGCCTTGGGGGCCGGAGATGGAGTGACTTTTGAAGCAGTCTGCAGGCACAGCTCAGTGCCACCGAGCCAGTGACCATTCAAGGTTCTGCTGAGGATGTTCTCTGGCAAAAGGGCCCGTAATCTTTGGAGGGAAGCAGTCCAGCCCTAATCCTTTTTGTGCAGAGTTCCTGCCCGTTTCTTCTGGGTGCATTTGTACCATTTGCATTTTGCACTCTGATGGTATGCACAGAATTCAGATTGCAGTGGGGGCTCGAATAGATTTGCATGCTAAAGAGACGCTGCTTTTATTTATTTCTCTGTCACCCTCTCAGGCAGGCAGCAACGCGCCGAAAAGCACCTCGTGCAACCGGTGACGGCGCCAGGGCCGCTGCTTTCCAGGGGCAACTTGCTCATGGCCCGCGCTCCTCCTTGCGGCACGTGCCACCGTCACCGCGTCCCTTGGCGTGGCTCCACTTCTGCCTGGGGCAGCGGCGCCTGTGGGGTCGCTCGGCGCCAGCTCCGCTTCCCCAGCCGACTCCGGCAGCAGCTGAGTTCTGGCTGCGAAACAGCCGAGGGGGCTCTGCGATGGCAGCACGAACTGGGTCACATCGCGCTGCCCCAGGAGAGCAAGTTTCTCGCCGCGCAGGCTGGAGCTGTTATTATTTTACGGGGGATGTTCTAGGTTGATAAGGGAGCTGTTCTGCTTGAGCTGCCAGTGGGGCTTATTTGGGGCTTATTGTATGCCCTAGTTTATATTTTAATATAGTCAAAGGTGACTTACAACTTTAATATTCCTTTTAAAACTGGCGGCCTGAGTGCGGTGTGTGTCTTTAAATCTATCGACATGAAACCGGATTAATTGTAGCCTTCCTTGATCCTGCTGCTGTCTTTTCTTTCCTTGGCTGGAGACATGTGTGGTCTGCGTGGCCCCGACAATAGACGAGAAGGAAGATGTTTGCATGGTGATAAATAATAGTCACGGGCTCTGCCTTTCTGCCAGCGAAATTTCGGCTCCGCAAGCTTCACAACGGCATCCGTGGGAGCTCCGGCTTTTGTTTGAGCTTCTCTGCCTCGCCTGGTGGAGCAGGGCTTTAGCAAACAATGGCTGCCTTTCTGCTGCCCATAGAAATCCCTTTCTTGTCGCCCTGCTCCTCTCTGCTATCGCAGGCTCCCCGGTTTCTCGCTCCCCGCCTCGTGCCCCTGCATTAGAATTGCTTGTACATTAGAAGTGCTCGCACGCTTGCTGTGCTCCTCGCTGCCCACGCGATGTTGTGTGGCCAAGGTGACAGTGTCTCCCGTGGGGAGGGACAATCTTGCAGCAGAGACCAGGGGAGCTGGTCGCTTCACTGTCCTTCACCAAGTCCTTGAACATCTCTGGGCAGTCACACTAGGAGCATCCAAAATGCTTGGAGACCAGCCCATGGACAAGTGGTCCCTGATCATATTGTCCTATACGCTAGGAGTGCTGGAATCAAAATCACCATGACTTTTAGGTTGTATTTTGTGTGGAGGGGGAGAAATTCACTCCTCTCATGTGTCTTTTCCCCATGTAGCGTTTAAGCCCTGGCTGCCAAACCATCAGGTAGCGAGTGTTGGCTCAGAAGTCAAACAGCAGCCATCCTGAGACAGTGAAGAGACTGAAGAGCCATTAAAGGCAAGACTTGACACCCAACAGCAGCCACAGCAATCCCATTTGTTTTACATTTCAGGGCTTAATGAGACAGAAATCGCCTGGCAATTGTCATGTGTGAAGGCAGAGACTGCTAGTTTGCATTTGACTGAAGCAAGGGCCCCGCGTGACACCAGCATCTTAGAGGGTTTGAAGTAAGTGCTACGGTGTTTTAATGGCGAGAGCTTGTGGTGCAGCTGCAAACTGCTGCTTCCCCTGCAAATCTGATACCAAAACCCACCTCACTGGGTCTTGCAGCCCCGGAGAATACCATGAATCACCCCAGGTTTTGTGCAAACCTGTATCTGGGCGAACAATAGGAAGGTGGTAATGTCAGAGCGCATTATCTCGGGTGCCGTGCTTCATCTGTGCTGATTTGTGCCTTGGCGTTCCAGGTAATGGTCATAAATTGTTAAAGCAATATTTTAATATTAAACATAAGCTACGCTTTTTGACGACTGTTGCAGAGCGGGCTGGGTGCAGAGCTCTGAAAATGCTTTATTTTTTCCCCAGTCTGACCTGAAAACAGAGGAAAAATACTGTATTGGATTAAGTGAAAACAAGACTGGAAATCTTTGTTTCAGGTCAAAAAAAAGCTTCATTTGAAAAAGACCTCTTTCAAAAGAAATTTATTTTAGGACCAGAAATTTATTTTAGGACCATTGTCTTGAAACAAACAAAATTTACCTTTTATGTAGGGGGGAGCTATCTACATTTTTCTCTTTGCCCCTTTTTCCCCCCATTTTCAGCCGGAACAATTGAATGGACTTACTGGGAGTTCCTGAATAGCACCAGTTGACCCACATCTGCATGTTGGAAGTATTAGACCCTAAGATACAGGTGGAAGAGCTAGTGAGTCATTTTCCTGATGGGTATCTTGGTAGGTGAGTAGAGGACCGAAATTATATATTTGAGGGAATAATAGGACGCTTGTCAGATGACTAAAGAATCTTATTTTTAATCATCCTGGGGGCGAGGAAGAGGGGAAATTGTGTGCTGCATCATCCCGAGCGGAGAAGCTGTGGGTGAGGAGTATTTTGCAGCTAACCTAGAGCTTCGGAGGGGCAAGGAGGCCCCAAAGAGACCTTCTCAAGGGCCTCCTCCGTGCTGTGAGCATCTCCGCAGACCCTTTGGTGCTATCGCCGTGTATCCCGAGAAAGCCTTTCCGGGGCTTCGCTGCCACTGCTGTTCTGTGGCGAGGCCGAAGGCTTTGGAGAGGGCCCGCCGTGCCGCTCCGTGTTGCCCTCGTGCATCGAGCTTGTGGCTGGGGCTCGGCAAAGGCTGCTGCCTGTTGGAGGGGATCATAAAGCAATCGTGTTGTCCTGCACGTGGCAACTAATGGGTTTTTTTTCCCTTCTATGATAATGCGCCTTCATTTCTCTAACAAAATCATTTGCTCCTGCGAAGACAGGCCTCTCATTCCTCTCATTGTGTGGGTTTAGGGGAAGAGACTAATGGTTTAATTACAAGGTTGGAAAGAAAAATCTATCTTAACATCTCTTTTTTTTTGTATCTGAAGATGCTGCTGCTAGGAAGCTTGCATGTGCTGCAGCCCAGGCCCTGAGAGCCCCCCGTGCCAGGGCTCCCCTCTCACCCTCGTCTCCCATGGGAGATGCGCAGTAGCCCGGGGTCCTGCACACGCTGCCTCCTGCAAAAAAAAGCTGAGCTTTAGCCCCTGTGAACGGGGAGTGTTGTTGAAATCTGCCAATGCTGCAGGATGTGGAAGCAGCTGTACGCTACACACAGCCTTCCTATCTGCCGGGACCGGTCTATTACCATCTTTTCATTTGTTTAGCTGGATGCTTTGCAATTCCTTTTAGCGCTGATAATCCAGCGCAGACCTCTGTGCCGCTCGCTGCGGTATTTATGGTGCCAGGCCTCCTTTCAATTTGCACGCGGGCTCTGGCCATATGCGCGGGTCTAATACGACCAGCAGCTTTAGGCACACAATGGTCCCGGCTTTCTCCTAGCCGGGATGTAGGGCTTTTCAGCGCCTTGTTCGGAGGCCTGGCTGATTGGGGATTTTTTTTGCGAGTAGAATAGAAAGGCTCGAGTGGCTGACAGCGATTGCGCTCTGCCGTGCCGCCTCGCGAGGCAGCCCTCCTTTGCTGGGAATAGATAAACTGCCCTAAACAGAGGCAGCACTCGCACTGCTGGGATTTTCTGCGGGCGCGCTTGCATGTAATCCTCGGGGCGAGCCTTTAAAGAAGCTCTCTCGGCACCGCGAGGAGCGTCCGTGTGGAGCGGGGCCGGCCACCCTTAGGAGAGCACCCAAGGGACACGGAGCCCTTGGCGGGCAGCCGCTGCCCGAGGCGCCAGGCGGGTGCCCTGCAGATGGACTGACCGATTGCTCGAGTCGCCAGCCTGGCTCCTTTAGGCACTCAGCACGACGGCCCTTGGAGCACAGCACACACCTCTGCCTGCCTCCCCCGCTCCTGGCTCCGTCTTGTACTATTAAATATTAACGCTGCTAAACACCTCAGCTTGTCTGCATGGTGTAACTGCCCCATTGCTCTCTGCAGGGCTGTTGTGTCGCGCTCGTGTCCGGGTACCGGCGCACCTCTGTTCCCCAGGCCTCTCCTCCACCCTTATCTGCCCCTCTCCTCAAGGCCCATCGGTGTGAGGGACCCCATGCAGCAGGGGAGCACTTTGGCAGCTTCAATCTGAGGCTGGGACCCAAACTGTGTGTATCAGGGACCATGAGAGTCACCAGTTGCATTTGGGGCAATCAGCCAGTGTCTGATAACATCACGGGGGGAATAGGGGTGGGCTGCTCCCGAGGGGCTGCAGCGCTTTGCCCTGCGGTGCCTTGCACGCCCTTGCCGCCCCTGAAGCGGTCAGTGGGGCTGCAGGTGGCATTTTGCTCCGGGATGTTGCACGTCGGGCATTAGCAGCTCCGTTTCCAAGCTCGGCATCTTTCCTCAGGCCACGGGCCAATGTTGGGGGCCTCTTTTTGGTAAGGAAGCCTGCGTTTGGATTTGGGGATATCTGACATCTTGCTGACAGCTTCAGTCGAGCAAAGCTGCTCTCTCAGCCTTTCAGGGCCTTGCTATTCAGGAGTGCATTTCCACAGCATGGAACAGCAGGATTTAGGAAATAAAGGCCTTAAAAAAAAATAGAAAAAGCAGCTCTGCAGCTTTCAAAGCCATTTTAAGCACTCAACTCCTTCCAGCACTGAGCTCTGTGCCTGAACCCAGCCTTGGCTGAGCAGGCTGAATTCCTAGCTGCGGTTTCGGAGGTAGCCTGCATGAGCAGGCTGCCCCTCGCCAGACAGGTCAGTGCTAATAGGGTTTCTCTTTAACGCTCGCTCAGCAGAGCCGAGCTGACCCTGGCCTTGGGGCAGGGCGGCTTTTGCAGCAATAGCTGCGAGTCCCTGCCTCGCTGCAGGGCTGCCATGAGCAGCGTGGGCTTGGCTTTGCCCGCAGACCTAGGCTCGCAGAGGAGATATTTCTGGTCTCTGTTAAGAGTTATTATCCATCGGGCTTGCTATTGACTGCGCTCTCATGTCAGTCAATACTTCTTTCCTGACTCGATAAATCCTGGTATTGAACTCAAACGAAGTTTGTCTTGTGCAGTGAACCGGGCAGGTGGCTCAGGACTCCAGCGCCGTCCGGCTACAAATCCCTGCCCTCAGCAGGAGCGGTCCCCGCTTTCCAAAGCGGGGAGCAGACCTGCATTCAAGTGACAGCCCCTTTGCCCAGCCCCGCTGTCACTGCCTCCAAGGGCTGTGGAAGCGCCGGGCCCTGGTTTCTCCCGGGATTGCTCCCGGTGCTACCCGCTGGTGTGCGAGCCACCTGCGTGGCAGCCTGCTCGCCGTAAGGAGGCCTAACTGCTCCTTCTGTCTCCGGTGCATTTTTCATGAGGCTTCGCAAGCTGCGCAGACAGCTCCTGGGCTGCCCGCGTCGGAATCCCTTGGAACGGCGAGACCTTCGTGCCGCCTTCTTGGACGTCTATAATGCCTTTTCTGGCCCTTTTCCGTTGCTTCTTTTCCTCCCTGGTGCAATTCCTGCCCGTCTCTGCTTTCTAGAGCTGCTAAATTTACTGCTGGCCCCGGCCGCCCTCGGCCCCTCCGCGTGCTTTGCTTTCCAGCCCAAGGAGGCCCTCCTGGAAAGCCGGTTATTAATGCGTGAATCTCTGTGGGCTTGATGAACTTGCTGCCGTGGTGGCTTTTGTCCTTTACAAGATGTTTCATAAGCAGCTTTACCGCTTTATAGCAGCACCAGATCTTGGGGCTTAGCTGGCTTAGAAGCAGCTGATGCTTCAGGCAGGTTCCCTTATGAAACCTGCTGGGAGTAATGAGCCACGGACAGCACCGAATCGATACCGGGCCCCCGTTTGGAGGAGTGCAGCCACAAAAACACAAGGCCGGCAATGCAGAGCACTTTGTGGCACAGTTAAGTCCAATGCTAACCCGTTGGGACCATAAAACCCCTGCTGTTCTCCCCACGAGGCTCCTGCGTTCGCCTTGGGCCAGATGTTCCCGTTTTCCTCCCTGTTCCTTGCAGGTGCTGGGAGGTTTCGCGCGGTTCCTGCTTGCGGAGCCTTCCTGGGTGAAGCGTGCTTGACAAGTACGGAGTATTTATGATTATTTGCATAGCAGCCTCTGACCCGCTGTGAAGAAGCAGCCCTTCAGCTCTGCTGAGTAAACACACCTTCATTTAGCAACCTGTGCTACGCCGAACCTCTCTCATGTTCATCTGCTTTTTCATGTGTAAAAGTCTTCGGAGTATTTGACTTTAATGAGTTAGGAGCGGGCAAAGCTGCTAAGGAACAGTTTGTTTAAGGGCGCTCCTGCACCCACTGCCGAGGCTTTCTTGGGGCTGGAGACTTTGGCCCTGCTAGGCCAAGCTGTTTGGTTTGGGAATGGGGTAGCGAGGTCCTAGGTGCTCCTGGTGGCCCCTAACATCACCTCGGGCTTTACAGGCCATTAAACCTTGACTAGCCGCTGTTGAAAGAAGAGTGCTTTTCCAAGTGCTTGTTGGCTTAGTGCTGTTCTTGTTGATGTTGATTTAACTCTAGTTCAAACAAACTTTGCTCCACGCCGAGCGCTTTCGGAAAAGCTTTTTCCCCAGAGGAAGGCAGGCGGAGAGCTGTGTTAGAAATATATTTGGAAGATCTGCTCTGGCTTTCTAATGCAGCAGCTTAGAGCAATTTGTGGTGTGACCGCTGGAGCGGCTGAGGGCAGGAGCTTTTGCCCTGATCCTTGGGTTTCCTGGCCCGGGCAGCCCTGTAAATCAGATGCAAGGCAATACTGGGTGCTAGAGGGAGGATTATTCCTGCTTCGTGTCTCACTGAGCATATACAAGCTCAAGCATATACAAGTTCAAGCGTATACAAGTATATACTGAGTATACGCAAGCTCAAGTGGGGAGCCTGCTTGGTCTTGAGCATCACACTCAAACAAATTGCGTATCTGGGCAGATTTCCATGATAAATTCCTGGCTCAAACCGTCATCCTTCCCTCCTGTCACCTGACAAATGTGGTTTTTTTCCTCTCCTTAGTGTTTCCTATTGACTTATTTGCTTTTAATGTTGCTGTGATGCAGAGAAGGAAGAAGCCAAGCAGCAGGAATGTCTGGTTTGCTTGTTATGTTCGGGGCGTTGTGTTTTGCTTAGGAATGGTGATGTCTCCTTGCAGTCTTTACGAGGGTGCTGCTTTGGACAACGGTTTAGCTTTCTTTGCAGATCAAAATCGCCCCTGGCAAGACCTGAGCCACAGAAGTTGCCCCTCCACTCACTCCATCCTTCCTATAATAAGGAGAGAATTTGCCCAAACGTGTAAGAACCCAAGTTCGCCGAGTTGCCGGAGGGCTGGAGCTCCCGGATCGGGGCGGATCTGCAGAAGCCTGCGCCGCTTTGGAGGCTCCTCGTGCTTTGGAGGCTCCTCGTGCTTTGGAGGCTCCTCGTGCTTTGGAGGCTGCTCGTGCTTTGGAGGCTGCTCCCCATTACCCGCTCGCTCTGTGGGTGCCTTCGTGCCGCTTTGCGGACCGGCTGTTGTTTGCCGCGGCTCCCGGCGCCCCGCGGAGCGCCGCAGCCGGCTCTGCAGCATCCCGCCGCAGCTCTGCCCGGTTCCTGACAGGCTGAGAAGAATGAACCCTGGAGGGATTATCAGGCGGCAAAATGCAATTACTCTGGGCAAAATCCCCTCGGATCCTGCCGCCTGCCATGTTCCAAAGGGGCTGCCGGCTGTCTTAGCGCTCTGAGAGCCCTTAATGCGGCGCCTTGAGAAGGAAGGCGGCTTAGGAGCGCGCCCGGAGGACGTGCCGCGGTGGAGACCCCAGAGCTAGCAGTGCAGCTCTGATCACCGCGGCCTCCGGGGACCCCGAGGAGGAGATTCCTTTCGGGAATCCTACAACGGTGCAACATCCTTTGGGAAACCAGCGGCTACTGTGGGCAAGTCCAAAGAAACACTGCCCAGTGTGGTGGCCCAGCATCCCTCCTTTTAGAGCTTCTTTTTTGGATTATTCCCTCGTTCCCGAGCTTCCCCTCAGCCGCAGGGCTCGGCCAGGTTGCCAGAACGTTACTTTTTGGGTCTGCCTCCTTTTGCGAGCGCAGCTCCCCGCTCCCTCCCCCAAGTCCCCGAACCATATGTCATTAAAATGCTTAGACATGTGGAAAAGGCCTTGACAGAGATTCAAGGAGACAGGGGAGATGCGGACGAGCGGAGACTTTGTCAGATGGAATGATTCTGACATTAGAAATGCTAACCCAAAGAGAAAGATATAGCTATAGGAGGGGGATGAATGGGCAGAGAGACGGGGCTTGACGGAGGCGCCGAGACAGGCGGCGTGGCTGAGGGAGAGCGAGACGGAGGGAGAACACAAGCAATTTCTGTGAGCAAATGAAGTGCAAAGCGGTGGCGCGAAGGGCAGGCGCGGGCGCGGTGCGGGCACGGTGCCGGGGTGCCCGCGCTCCTGCCCGCCCCGGTGATCCCGGAGCCGCCGGGTGGGATTTGCCCCCGCGCCGCCGGCGCCCCGCGAGTGTTCGGGAAGGTCATCCAAGAGCCTTTCCTTTGAGCCTGTGCTGCTAAAGCCTCTTTCCGCTGGGAGTCAAGCTGTTCGTTGGCTCCAGCCTCCGTCCATATGTGTGGGCGAGAGGGGAGAAATAACCCAGGGACATCTCCGGGGGAGGAGGAGGATGGAGACAGCTTCTCCCCCCGCTCTCCCGTGGGTGCTGGGTCTGCATCTCCACCACGGTCCCTTTCTGTCCCCCGGCGCCCTTCTTAAAAAGCCAAGCCAAGACTAAACCAAGCCAAGGTAGCTGGTTGCTACCGTGCTTTGAAGGCCCTGAACTGCTTTGTGATCGAGCCGAGAACAGCGGCCGCTCGGCACCCACGACAAGACCTGCAGCAGCACCCATGCCCTGGCGTGTTTGATAGCAGGGCGGGAAGCCAGCCGAGAATTCCCTGCGTCCCAAGGTGTCCATGGCCCCACAAAAGCTCCTGGACATCACAGGATCATGAGGGAGGCTGCTTTTCCACCTTTTCCCCATCTATGATTCCCTTCCTCCCAGTTCTCAGCCGCTCCAACAGTGGCATTTCTGCCGATGAGTCACTCCGCAGACAGCCCATTATTTTGGGGGAAAAGTAGCCTATCTAGAGCAAACTTGGCGCTCCTGCCGGCGAAGGGGAGCGTTGGGGGGGGAGAGGAGCTCAATTTGTTCAGCGCTGTAATTCGCCGCGCGCAGCTCGCTTTTGTCACCGCCAGAGTCACTCAATGCGGCAGCCTTTGATCTCGGCGGCTGCTCTTCTGTATGTAAGAAATTTCCGCGACGCTTTAAATTACGTGTCTAAGATACCCATTACCACCATGTTGCGCTTAGGTTGAGGAAGGCTGCCGCGTAGCAGATAAATACTAGATGAGGAGCCTTTTCAAATGGTTTGTTTGATTATGCTGCTGTTTTGCTAGCTTTGTGAGCTGCTCTTAGGAACCTGCAAACCGCAGCTCTTCTCCTGCCATTTTAAAGAAGAGAATTGCCAAAAAAGGGAAAAACTCGGGTTCGATTCCTGCTGATGGCCCCAGCTAGCAGGCTGCCCCGGTGGCACCCTCTTTGCCAGCTTTTCCTTGGGCATTTCAGAACGGGAGCCTGGCCAGCCTGACCCTCGGGAGCAGGGGGATTGCTCTGCTCCACGCACAAATCCCAGGGAAAATGGCTGCTTTTCCAAGGTTAACAACCCGGAGCTTGGCTAATAGGGTGATTTGCAGGCCATCTTCTCCGGAAAGACCCCGCGAGTGGGCTGGGAGAGGTCACGCCGGGAGCTTTTAGCTCCTTGACCTCTTCCTTTTAGCTTGAGCGATGCTCTTTATTAGCAAGGGAGGATGCGAGAGGCCGGCGCGGGACTGTGTCTGTGTCGCCGCCGCTTTGCAAATAGGCCGGTAGCCGGTGGTGGCTGCTCTTGAACAGCTGATTAAATCTGCTCTCAATGAGCCCTTTACCCTTAGCCGAGGCTTTGGTCGTGCCCAGCATGGCATTAAAGCGGTTGCAAGAGCCTAGACCCCATTCCTAGTGGTGCAGAGCACCCAGGGGCTTTTGCTGCAGCTGAACTGCAAAGCCCCCTGAGGCCAGAAAGTGCCAGGGGGCAGAGGGGCAACTCTAATGAAACCCCAAGCACGTCGCCCAAGTTAAATCCCGAGTTTGCTTGCGCCGGACTGGCCGGCCTTGCTTTGTGATTAAATAAAGCTCTCCCTGCAAGGCCGGGGCGAGGGGGCAGCGCAGGAGGCGCGCGTCACGGCGCGTTTGTCAGCGCCGCGGCGGCCGCGCGCGCCGCGAAGCGACAGGGAGAAACGGATCGCGCGGGCGCGCGAGCCCGCCCAAGAGCCGAGGTGTCACTGCGGCTCTGGCGCTCGCGGAGGCAACGGGAAGCGAAGGCGGCACGCGGAGCTGGAGGCAGAGCGAGGCCGGCCCGGAGATGGGCTGCAGGGTGCGCGGTGGGCAGCGGGGAACGGTGCTACCCCTGCCGCCACGCTAAGCAAGGCTTATCACCGGCTTCTTGGGATGCAAAGATGGATCTTTCTCTTAGGAGGGGTAAAATGGACCGTCTTCATCCTCGATGCGGATAAGGGAGGCTGAAAGGAGCCTTTCTCGCTGCCCAGCAGCCCTTCTGCCTGCAGGGCCTCTTCCCATCGAGCACACGGATGGTGCAGGTAGCCCAGGGCTTCTCCTGATCCTCCTGGAGCCCAAGGCCCCAGGGGCCACCTCAAGATGCAGGTGCCAACAGGTCACTGTGTTCCCACTCCGGGAATTCCGCCGGATTTGAGGCCTCCTTCTCCTTTCGCAGCCTCCTGCTGCCGCAAAGCTGGGCTAAAACATAGGGAGGGGAAACGTTGCCTCTATCTGCTTTAAATTAAAATAAATCCGGAGCAGAGAAGGCCTTTTGTAAGGTCTGCTGAGTTAATGGATTCATAATGGCTTTTAAAGCTTCACTTGGGTAAGAAATACTGTTCATTTCATAATTGCATATAAATATACTCTCTCGTAATCCGGGACAGCATGGCAAAAGGAAATCTACTGGCTTAATTATAAATCTTTTTATTAGCTGGAACCCCGCTGGAATTAAAAAAAAAAAAAAGGCACATATTGTTTTTATCCAAGAGGAAGAACAGAGGGAAAGGGGGCAGCCTTCGGATTGAGCTGGGAGGGGATCTGCCTCTCCTGGAACAAGGTGCTGGAGGCGCCCGAGTCGTTTCTGTTCCGAGGGGCTACAGCAGAACTCGGCTGAAAGAAACAGGCGGATTGTGCCTGTTGATTTCCTCGTGTCCTGGAAGATCCGACACGAATCCATCCCCTCGCGGGGAGCCTTTGAATGTCCGAGCCTTGCAACATGGTCAACAGTTTGGGCTGGCTCTTCCGTGGCTCCTTTATCTCTAGATGGAGGTGGGAGATGAAAGGAAGGATGCAGCAAAGCCAGAGGCTCAGAAGAGCACAGCAGGCCAGAGCAGCAATTTGGGTTTAGATTGGCCTTTTTTCTCCCTTCCTTTGCAAAAGGAGGCAAAAATCTCCCCCTCTACATCCCTCCAGGGCACAGCATTAAATCCACCCCCCTGAAAGACCCCCTCGGACGCTGCCCTCCC
>JAVCKT010023180.1:23198-38859 GCA_032273925.1 Rhynchotus rufescens
CTCCACAGCCTCCCTGGGCAGCCTGTGCCAGGGCTCTGGCACCCTCACAGGGAAGAAGCTCTTCCTCACATGCAGATAGGAAAACCAAAAGAAAGCTCAGAAACAAAGTGCCACCTAAATGATGGCAACCCAGGTGGCTGGAACCCAGGAGCTAGAGATGAACGGGCATTCCCTGTGTTCGGAATATGGTGGCAGCCCACCTTTGCTGTTACTGTTGGAGAGACCCTTGGGAAACATTATTTTTACAGCACCATTCATCCCAGATTCCAGCAGAGCTGGCAGAGACCCAAAGCTCTCCATGGGCAGAGGCTGGAAAGCACTTCTTAAAAACAAACAAATGAACAAACAAATGAAAAACAGACACAAAACCAAAGAGGGAAAATAACACACAGAAACCGCAGTTCCAAGAGTCACGGAGGATTTCTGTGAAGGAAAACCGTTCCATCAATGCTGCTTTTTATTCTGGTCTAGTATTATTTGATAGTTGGGAGAAACCCAGCACTGCATACTCACAAAAAAAAGAGAGAATGGTTTTCCTCTCAGAAACTTCAAAACATGAGCAGAATAATCACATGGCTACATTTTTAACTTATATTTTTGAAGGAAAACCCTGTTTATATATTTCTATCTAGAAAATACTCATTAGTGCTATCCCTTAATTATCATTACAGAATTTAAAATGACAAATCTGGATCCAAAGCACAGTGCAGTTAATTTTAAGGATATTTTTCTATTGAAATAATAGGTTACCCATTGATGGTTTCCAGACAGTCATCTGCATTTAAGACTTACCCAGTCTCAACCTGACCTCGCCATAATTCTTGAACCTTCACTGATCCCAGTGTAGGTCATGCTTACCTCAAACTTGGCACTTTTCTTCTTACAGATATTTTTTTCCTCTGAACATCAGCTCCTGACCATCAATTGCCTTATATGGATGCTTCCCTTAGCATTTACCTACTTTTTCATGTTTTGGGATCTGATAAAGAACAAAATTAATGCTGCATCTTTCAGGAGGGGAATCTTGAAATTAAGAGGAAAGGTGAGATTTTTAAGAAAAGCAGCAGCACCTGAAGCTGAAGAGCATAAATTTCCGAAGTGCTGCACTTCTCACCTTCCTCACTTTTCTGTAGGAAAGAAAGAATTAGAGAGACACAGCTGATAGCCAGAACAAGCTACAATCACCCGGTGAAAGGAAGCGCTGTGGAGAGGACAGCAGCTAGAGCAAATCGCCCAAGGAGGGATGCTGAGCCCCTCGCTTCACATACAGCATCTTCACAGGGAGGCACCATCCCTGCCCGCAGAGAGCATCGCCACTGCCTCGCCAGCCACCCCCAAGTAACACCCCAACTCCCAGGGGACTGAAATCAGGTGAAACGAGCCCTCTCTGAAGCCCTAAAAGCCCAGCAACCAAAAAGCCATGTATCTTTACACTCATTGGTGGCTTTAATTTTGCCCCTCTCTTGTAGCACTTCCCTAGTGCTGTCCAAATGCTGCTTCCTAAGATGTGAAATGAAGAGATAGATAAGCAAGAGCAGTACGTGGCTGGAAGAGGGAGAGCGGCAGAGATCAAACTTGTTTGTTTGTTTTTAATACAAAATGGGGCTCAGAAGACTGTGGTAATTAACAAACACATTTTAATCTATACATTTTGGGCTTGCTACTCGCTGAGACTTTACACGGTGTTTCTCTATATTGAATCTGGTTGCTTTTCAAGACAGGTGGTGGCATCTCCCCAGCTATGCTGAACAGCAGGCACCGAGCTCACGTTCAAATCCACTGCTCTCAGCCTCTACCCACCAACCCTAACAGCTTTCCAAGGAAGCTGCTCCGGACTTAGAGCCATGTTGCCAAGAACAGAACATACTCAATTACCTGTGAGGTACTTTTGCACTAAACGGCAAAATTACTCTACATTTATGTGTTGATAACATTTAGTCCAATCTTGCCTGCTGGCTTTTTGCAGTATGTTCCCATCATCCTGGACTTCACAGCATCTGACAAGTGCTTGAAAAGTAAAAAAAAAAGATCAGTGCAGAGGTCTAGGCTTTTTACAGGCAGTTTCATACACACACACACAGAATCATTCTCAGTCAAATACTTCTCACGAAACAAGACCAGCTGTTATAATTTTAAAAAGTTTAAGAACACCTATGCAAGCCACAGAGCTGCTAAGGATGGTTTTCTCTGGAGTAGGGGTCAAAGACCCACAATATAAATATTACATTAAGTCCCGAGTTGAACTTTAGAAGCTTCGAGGCAAAAGCAGCCTTTGGGCAATATGCCGGGCTGTCAAGACACAGAAATGTCATCCTCAGCAGCGGGTAAATACTAAGTGCAGATATCAGGCAGGGTTTAGGGCACAAAAGCAATGCTGCCATTGACTTCTGCAGGCCACGAGGAGGCCCCTCCATGTCTAAGAAAGGCCAGCACTGCAAGGGCTCTTTATACATAATTGGGGAACAAACAACCCAAACTACAGCGGAGAGAAGTAAAGTAGGACATAAAATTTTATTCTGAAATGATCTCTGGCCACAACAATAAAATGTAACAAATATTCACTAAAACAGTCTTAACTCCTGTCATCAGCTGTACAATACATACAGTATCATAAAACTGGCCACTAGGATTAAAACCCACTACAACATCTTGAATGTTAAGTGGCAACAGCAGCATCTCACAGAAAATTATACGTACATATATACACAGTCCACATTCAATCGTTTTTCACATGTTTTCAGTACACACAGTTGCAGCATTTTACAGTCACGTGTCTAAGTCGTTGCCCAATAAAAACCCAAGCTACTGCTTAGACGTAATTGTAGCAGTTGAACTGAGTAATTACAATTTGTAGCAGAGATGTACAAGCCCCTAGAAACAATAATTCACACACGTTTTATTTAAATGCTACCATAGCATTAACTTGGACAATATTATAATCTTTGTTGAGTGGAAAAAGGAGGTGGGGGGGGAAAGGGTTTTGTATTTATCACAAATATCATTGATGGAAAAAAATGCTAAAAAATGGAGGGCATTAAATAATGCACACCCTTTCCTAAAGATTCTAATATTGCCCAATGCTACTTATGTCTAAAGTGTTTTCAACATTCCCACGAAGTCATTTATAACTCCAAACCACCCACCGAGTTAAAAGTGGCTTAAGTGCCTTGCACCCAAATTGTAAAAATCCCTGGCCACCTTTAGAAGAGCCAGGCACATATAAAAGGAATGCACTTTGGTTCATACCAAATGCCCTGGGATTCAATCACACTATAAAACTAAAGAGTTTGAGGTAAATTTTTACAAATACAGTTGATTTCTGTCTAGTGTCACCGTAACACAAATTTATTCTAAAAGAAAAGAAATCAATTTGATGCTGAAGTACAACCAATGAGGAAGGGCCATCTTTAACCCCGTAGTGAGACTTACTGCAAGAACAGAGTGTCCCCTCCACCCCCGTGGAAGTGTGATTGCCTTTTTGTTTCTGTTAAGGCCTCAGGAATCGACAGGATGTTTTTAAGACAGGCATAGCGTGGAAAAATAGATCTCCTCCTCACTATCCGGGAGGCAGAGGGTTAAAGAGGCCAAGCCGCACGCCCTACAACATGGCATTGGTAACAAAAGGCACATTGTTAACACCAAGGGCACAACTCATCCTCTGTTGTTCATCTGCACAGCTTGCATCACTCTGTTGTGCCAATACACTTAAGTGGTAATGAACACTCCGGCGGTGCAAGAAACTGAGCCAAGGGAGACTGCAACCAAAGACAAGACAACACTGTGCTATTCCTAAAGCCCAAAATAGCTCCGACATCCCCAGACAATGGTAACATGTGAGACTAAGCACTGTTTCCAAGCCAACTTCTATCAGCCTAATTACCAGAGCCCTTATAATAAAATCACATCAAAGCAAGAGGCAACGTCCTTTCCCCCCCTCCCTCCGTTTTTTACAGGTATAAATAAGCTACGATAAAAAGCAGCTCTATCGCTTAAAAACCTTAATGTAGCTGCTGCTTTGAGTATAGAGGAAGTTCCATGGTATCTGGGTTAAAAAAATAGCTCTGCACACTATATTTTGGCCTTAAAGTTTCCGGTAGCATTTATGAAGAATGCCAGTCATAAATGCATTATTGGCATCAAGAACTGGTTACACAAAAAAGAAAATTTAGTGGTTTTAGCCCATTAATGACCCATGAACATTATGAACGCTTTCACTTTCCATTTCCATGAAAGGCAGGAATAAGTATCAAAGTTTTCTTTGAAATAAATATTAAGGGGAGAAATTCTTTTGCCACCCCTAATATTATCATCTCTCTTTCTTAACGTCTGTAGAAATAGCTAAGGAGAAAATAAGTTGGTAAAGCCAAGTAGTTGATGGAGGAACTAACGAATCTCAACTACTGTACAAAATACACTGTATTGTGTGTGTTCTCACAGTCATGAGAGTCTCATCAGTCCGTTTTATAGGAAAATTCACACATTTCTTTTCCAGACTTCGAATTTGCAGACCATCAGTTAATGGACATTTAGATCCCAAAAGCCACTTTTCTTAGCTGTATCACCATATTTCATCTTTAACATGATTCCATACATGTTTACATATTGCACTTACATACATTGTACAAAATTGTGAACATTTAACATCTAAATAATTTAATTTGACTAGAGGCAGGAAATGATATTTAAAAAATAATAAGAAAAATGGTTGATTGATGCTCTACTGTTTACAGTTATCAATCAACAAATACCATCCTCTACTCAGAAATTATTTTTGGAGCTTCTTCACATGTTGACTTTTTGGCAAGAAGTTGAGTGATATGTTTCCTGAGAATTCTGTCATTTCTTATTTATATCCCTCCCCCAGTCTTACATTAAATTAAAGACAAACCAAACACAAACAAACAAACAAAATTAACCTGTAAGTGGTAAATATTAATGAATATGAAGGAGAACTTAACCGGAAACTTTCTTGGCCTCTTAGGGGACCATGCTTTAAGTATTTTTCTTTTTTAATTTGTACAATTTAATAAAATATGTGCATATAAATGTTGTTTATACTAGAGTTATTGAGGTTTTATGCAATCTAGTCTCTCTCGTTCTCACATCCACAAATAAATCTTCCCAGATTATGTTCCACTTTGTCGAAAATTCCCTTTTTGCATGTTTTATACATCCAGTGTAGACCACAGCCATTGCATGTGCTGCAATACTGATCTCAGATTTCCAACCGCTCCCGTTGAGAACACGCTACCACGCAGGCATACACTTCCCACGCAGGGCTAGATATTATTCCCTAGGAAAACCGTCTTTCTTCCATGTGTCTAGTTGAAGTCTAGTTACAAACAAAAACCCAAATACAAGCACACACAAATGCACAAATAAATCCACACATATCTCCAACTCTTCTTTCCGAGTCATTTGCAGCTACCAGTGCTGAAGATGAATTCAAATTCCAATCATTTAGTTTTCCTTTGATATTTCTCACTCAGTAAATAGCAGGGATAGGGTCTGCTAACTGCAAAGCTTTCCCCAGAGGAGCTTTTCACCTTCCGTTACGCTCTCTAACAAGGACTTTTCCACAAAGAGCAACGCAGTAACATCGTGTTTGCGCCACGCGCTGATTTGATCACCAAGTGCAAACGTACCAGAGAAGTCACAATCCATCAGAAAGAAAATGCCTGGAGAAATAAACTCTTTGTGAAATCCATGTAGCATTAACAGTCTAGAAGTTACAGTGTTAAAGTGACAGAACAAGTGTTTCTGCCTAGGTGATTTAGAGAAGCCAAGTTGCATGTTAGGAGAGAAAAGAAACCAGGAGAGGAGAAAAAAAGAAAGAAAGAAAGAAATGAAGAAACAGGAAAGAAGGAAATGAGGAAACAGATAGGACAGCAGTAATGTTACTTAATGTTATAAACCTGAAATGAAGTCCAGAGCATTCTGCTTTACGTGACCTCAGCTTTACAAACAACTCCTCCGTCACTTTCAGACCTGGAGGAACACACAAGCTTCCACCTCCGTTCCCTCCCAGGCCGCCTGTTCTTCTCTACCACACGCACAAAAGCCAACAGAACCCGTTCAGTGCTGCAGCTTCTTTCTCTCCAAACAGAGACAGCATTTCATAGGAGGCGACCGCGTCATTACTAAGTGGCACCACTTTCTCTGGGCTCCTAGACAGAAAATGACAGTATTACATGCTATGGCTCTATTTCAAAGTAACAGTTTTACAATATTTGAGTGTTCTCCCTGGAGTCAGGCCAGGCCCAGGCATGAGTGTCTGCAGGACCCAGGCCTGTATCCGTAAGCTCCAGAAGGTAGAGTCAAACACCCTCACTCCAAGCGGAACCTAAGATGAACCATGGAAGAAAAAGGTTAATACCTTTGACACCACGTTGTAATGCATGACAGTCACGTTGTAACCAGTGGCCTGCCACTGATGTTTATTACTGTGTCACACTGTGTTACAGTAAGGCTAGTTGTACTGTAGAAGACAAACATCTTAAAAAATAAGTATAAAAACTTAAAGCATTGTCCCCGTATTTTTATAAAAACAAAAATCAACATTTCTTACGTTTAAAATGAGTGCTGAAAGATACAAATGAATAAAGTTATTGAGCAAATAAAAACGTAAATCTGAGCTACTTTTTTCATACAAATAAGGCTCAGCCACATTGTATCTCTCATATTAACAGCATTGGGTTTTTCAAACTCAGCTAACGAGTTTTGGCAACACTGTTCTCTGCTGTATATTCCCATTGGCATCTGTCATCTGTGCCAAATTAGTCCTCAGTTTTGAAGCTGAGCTTGAAGTCGGAGGTAACTTGGAGATGGACGTTATAGCACCAGTGCTCTCTGCAATTCTCTTCGCCGAGGCCTTCTCCGCGGTGGGAGGCTTGGGCAAGCGTCTCCTTAGCCAGGGATGCCGCAGCGCCTGGCTGGGCGTCATGCGGATAGCGGGATCCCATTCTAAACACTGTTTTAAGAAGTCTAGGAAGAGGGGATCGTCGCATCCCTTCAGCGCGTTGCCCCACTCCCGGCTCTCGGGCGGGCCACGCAGCTTCCCCCTTCGAGAGCGCCCACCGTTGAGGATGACCGAGCCGTCCGACAGGGTGGTGATGGTGCAGTAGCGGGGATACCCCTTGGAGCTCACAAAGTTTTTGGCTCGCTTGGACGAATCGAGGAGCTTGGGGGAAGGCATGCCCAAGAGCTCGATCATACAGGCCAGCTGGTCTCCTTCATCTTCCCCGGGTAAAAGGGGGTAGCCGGTGAGCAGCTCTGCCAGAATGCAGCCCAAGCTCCACATATCTATGGGCATCCCGTAACGAGCACCCAGGATGACTTCGGGCGCGCGGTAGAAGCGGGACTGAATGTAAGTGTAGACACGCTGGTGCTCGTAACAGCTCGAGCCAAAATCAATCACTTTAATACCACTTCTACCCTGTTGCTTCAGCAGAATGTTCTCCGGTTTAAGGTCACAGTGAATGATCCTATTTTTGTGCAAAGCATCCAAGCACTGCAAAATGGAGTGGGCAAACTTGCGGACTAAAGGCAGGCTGAAGCCCTGAAACTTGTTTTTCTTTATTAACTCATACAGGTTCATGCTCAGCAATTCAAATGTCATGCAGATATGGTTGCGGAATGTGAAGTTTTCCAACATGTGAATAACATTCATGTTGTTATCCTTATCTTGCTTCCGGAGATGCTCCAGGATCCGGATTTCTTCCGCAGCTTGGCGGTGGAAACGCTTTTCATTTCTCACCATTTTCAGTGCGACGTGCTGATGCATCTTGTGATCGTAGGCCTTCACCACCTGCCCAAAGCTTCCTTTTCCTATAACTTTCAGGACTTCATACCTGTACGCAATATGATCGTGGGGTACCTGCACGTAAGACCCCTGGTCATCATCATACCCGCAATTGTTTGGACCACCAACCACACCTTGCCGCTTCTTTGCATTTGGACCCAAAAAGTACACTTCAGGGTAGCCGAAAATCTCATGATGCTCGAAAGCTGTTAATTTTTGCATGTATTGCTTCATTGCCTGCTCTGGTGTCATCACGGAGGCCTTTGCTTTTCCCGTCCCATCCAAAGCTTTTAAAGAGCTGGAGCTTCCTTGTCGCCTGTGAGAACTCTCCGACTGTCTGTCCTGAACCACTGGCAATCCAGACTTGCCAAGCGTTGTAAGTCCATTCGGCTGCGCCATCAGAACCGTCCTCTTGTTACTGTTGTCCTCGAACAGCTGTTGAACCTGGATTTGTCCGTGGCTACTCACATGGAGGTGCTCGTTCATCGTGTGCTTATTGCCTCCGATCTACAACGCAGAACAAACACATTTCCAGTTACAAGAAGCACAGGACCTCTCCATTTCCTCATGCATTTTGCCCACCCACCAGTCTGCCCAAACCACTACAAAAACTAAACATTTTCTTATAAACCAGTTGTAATAGCTGATTTTAAAAAATATAAGTCTAATTAAAAAAAAATGCAGCTAACATGCTAGGATACTGCTAGCTGTCACTACGTTTTTAGGATACTTGTATCTCTAATGCCTCTTTCACAACTCTCTAAGTAAAATGTTTGCAACAAAGCAACCACAGACGTGCTACTGTCATAAGCTAACAATTTCTTCCCAGAACCTGCAGGGCACCAGTCATTACATGAAGTATGCTGGAGGGATACTAAAGAAAACTCACAGAACAAAGTAGCAGTGGTACCTGGGCTTGAGACCTATATATAATTCCCAAAGTGTTTTTTTACAGTTAAAGCTCTCCTTGTCACCTGTTCCTAGAAATTGGGCTTTTAACTAATTCCAAAAGTTACTATATATCAAAAGTGCGATATATAATTTTAAGCCAAGGGAAAAGTGCTGCGATGTGCACAGAAAGAGCCTGGACATTTCTTCAGTTGGAAGAGCTGCCGTTTGCTGCTTGAAACCAGGACAGACAGTATAGAGCAAAGCACTCAAATCACTGAAACACACGTTTACCCTCTAGCCCTTTGCCAGAAGAGTCTTGTAACAACTTCTACCAATATTAGACTTGGGGCCTAACACAGATTTGAAGGAAAATAAAACCTCTGCCTTGAAGACCATCCAAACAGCTTCATTTTAAGGGAGGGAAAAGTGTTAGTTTATTCTAGAATTTATGCTTGCTCTTGGCAGTCTTCACAAGGGAATAAACAGAAGCATTCAACATTTTCAAGCAATGAAACGCTGGAAGCACTGGGATGTAAAAACGGCTACTGCACAAAACATTATTTTTAAGGAGAAACAAGAAATGCACCAACATATACTTGCTACTTTTTCGAGTTATCTTTAGAATTCTCCACATGCTCTAACTTAGAGAATAATCACTGCCTTTTCTGACTGGTCTTAACACAAAGACATCTCTTCAGCTGATTCACCACCTTAACATCCATACCAAATAACTAACCAAAAGTTGACTGATACTGGCAGCAGATGATCAATCCAGGAGCAAAATCACTTTTAATCTGAACCTTATTTCTCTATGCATCTAAAGCAAACATATGCATTGTTCACTAAAAGTTGCTGAAATCAAACCAGAAAATGTCAGTCATGTGCTCTGATATGAGCTGCAAGTGCAGAAATGCTTCCCCCTGAGAAAGCCAGCCCGTGCAGCTCAGAGTCCAGCATACTCTGTGCTTCGGCTAAGGTACCACTCCGACAGAGCAAAAACATGTTTTTCCAAACTCAGTAACTCGCTCCCAGGAGCCGCCAGCTGGACACCAGCTTCAGCTCTGGATGGGATTTTGAAATTTACAGCTCACACAGTGTAGGAACCAGGGATTCTCTGTGCCGAGTTCACTGCTTTTCTGATTCCATTTGGGCTCAGGTTGAATAACCAGTCTGTTTTATTTCACCACTGTGGTTTCAGTGCATATGTTTATTTCCAGAGCAATGGGCTCATGCTATCAAATTTGATCAATCTCATAAAAACGGCTTCCACACACTGTCAATTCATAGCAAAGGGGCTTTTAACATTTAAGTGCAGTGGAGATACCTAGGATAGTGACACTCATTGCCTTCCTGGTTTGATGTCTCAAAACCCAAGGGGATTAAATCATCAAGGGGATTTAAGGAGTCTGTCATGCCAGCAGGGAATTCCTTCAGGTCAAGCTGAAGTGCATTGCTGTGATCCCTTGCGAGGAGTTCTCCTTTACTGAGCAAGAGAGACCTCTGTCCCAAGAGCTGCCACAGGATTTAGCTCAGAAGAAGAGGTCTAGTTATTAAGATGTGCTGGGAAGTTCAGTGCATGCAGAACTGCAAAACTGTGCAAGAAACACACAACTGCAAAGCCTGCAAGTGCTCAAGTCAGCAGCCTCCAGGAACAAAGGCTTCCTTTGCAGTGTTGGTTCAACAATGAAACAGAAGGTACCTGTAGAAACCAGGAGCAGGCAATACTAACACACAGGGGGCAGGGAAGCAAGAGCACAAGGACATGTCTCATAAACAAGCACTTGGATTAAGAAACTTGAATAATTTTTATTTTTTTCAGGTGAGTCATCTGTTTTCAGAGTTAACTATATTCTGCCTCTTGGAAGCAGTGAATGTTTCAATAGATGCCCTCGGCTGTTCAAATCTCAGTTATTCACCTCGTGTCAGGGCTTGGGAAAAAAAAAGAAATCATTTACCCACCCTTAGCAGGGACTAAAGATTTATTTTTCCTATGAACACGTTTGCAAAGACATTTCCAAAACTTGAACAACACAGCTCTGCTTTCTGCACCTCCAGGCAGCCTCACTGATTCTCTAGCTGCTCAGGGTGTTTCATTTGATTAATTTTTTCCCAAGCAGCACAATGGAGTCACCAGCACTACTAGAGCTTCACTCGGCTCCACGGTGGCTGGTTTGGGCAGTTCCAGTCAGCCGTTGCTTGGGAATGCAAACGCAGATGCAGACAGTTGCACTAGGCTTCTTTGTGGGAGAAGACACCAAAGGAGCCCGGCCGCTATCCCAAGAGCAGTGGAAGAGAGCTCACTCTTGCCCTGAAAATCCCTGAAAATCCCAATGAGGTTTCAGATGCAACAGACACCTCATGACCAGAAAGTCAATATGCAAAATGAAGCTGCCCTAACCCACAGTGGTGCCCGCACAACTGCTCTGTTTCCAGATGGGATGTGCAGATGGTTGAGTTGTGACCAGCTCATCACTACACACTCCACTTCTGTGCACTGGGGTCTGCTAGGGCATAGCGTCCAGGCTTGCACCGATCACAGCTCCACAAAGTGCCCCCGGGGTGCTTGTAGGTTCCCTAGACTGCAGCCAGTGGGCCTGGGAAATGACACAGACCTGGAGTCTTCCTAGGCCAGTACTAAACCTCTCATAGTCTGCATGAGCTCCATCAGTTTTCATGCGAAACCGTAAGCTCTAGAGAGGTTTACAAACCATCTCCCTTCTGCTCCTACAGGAGGACCTGCAAACTTCAGAACTACAGACCTACACAGCCAAAACCATGCGTGCACTCATGCAGCCTTCCACTGTATTTTGCTGCCCATGCCCAGACTCATCTACTAAGTACTCATCTACTGTCAATCTTCTAAGACTTACATATCTTTATACCACACATCTTCTAAAACTTACTGAAGCACATGTGTCTCAGTAAAGCAGACGGAAAGACCAGATAAGCTTCAGCTCAAAGAACTCATCCTTTTGAATCATCTGGCAACATCAATTATAAAACAGCAAATGTTACAGCATTTTTTTTTCTCTCTCTAGTCTTTCAAAATTTCAAAATGGCTGCTACAATTTTGGTTGATTATTTTGTTTGCTCAGTTTATATGAGTAGATGGTTATGACAAAAACATTCACCTATACTTTAAATTAGAGACAGGAGGGAAAAAATAGCACAAAAGGATTTTTTTTTCAGAAAAGGGGACAGATGTGGAGCAGTAACTCACTATACCTACACTGCAGAATTGCAGCAACAGAGCAGCAGCATACAACTGAGCTCATCCTGCTAAAAGATAATTCATAATGTGAGATTCACAACCTTAAAAAAGGCCAATTACAATAAAAAATACTATAAGCCCTTTTCCTTGGAATTTTTCTGGGTAGTGCTGTTTCAGCCCTGCTGTGTCTCGCACACTGTCAAGGTGGAGCGTTCTTCATTGCTTGTGTTGCTCACTACAGCCTGAACACATGTTCAAAGGCCTTTTTTTTTCCCCCTGATAAATGAACTCAGCAGCATTCCTGCGTTCAGCACTAAAAATAGCTGCTAATTAGCATGATAAAAAATAATGCAGGATTATGATAATGATTTTCTTAGTATTATGGGTTTAACACACCTAAAAAGACTAAGCTCACTCTACAGAGCTTGGGCTCAACAAGAGCTGCAGCCAGAACACACCATTTGGATTTGTTGCTGCTGGTATACCTGGTGCACATAAGTTTAGCTTTGAAAAAGTTATCTTTGCTTTTATGTTACAAGTATTTCCAGAGCAGGAACAACATCCCAGCAGAAAAGCAGTTTCTCAAACGTTTCTGCTCCTGTCAGGACCACGTTGTGCAGCCGCAGTGAGCTTGAGTCCTCCAGGGACACGCTGAAATGTTACCTTTTGGGGAAGCTGATGTGCACGTGTATGAGAGATGCGTCCAAACGTGGCACAGCTCCCGTGGCACTGTCACTCCAGCTGCTGGAGTTCCATATTCCAGGAGCCTTGAGAAATGTTTGGCAGCTTCATAATCCCCCTACCCAACATTTTTAGGTAATAAAAAAGGAAACGTGCAATGGAACCTAGGTCCAGGTCACAACTGTATGTATAGTTATTTCCATTCAAGTCACAGCATTTTAATGGCAACAGTGAGTTGCACGAAAGCACCAGATAGTAGGAAGATACTTCCTTTGTTTAGCTGCTCTAAAGCAGATGCACAGAGCACACCATGCACTAGATCTTCAGGTGACATAGTCCAGAAATGTCTGCTCTATTACAATGCAGGCTATTTCTTTTCTAGTTATTTAATTTTAAGATTAGGAGTGAATGATTGATGCCAAAGCACATGGGTAGACACTCATACCTGGTGGCAAGAGGAAAAACAGCTGCATAGGGAAATTTTCAAGCCCTAAAAAAGCTTGTAGAGGAGCAATGAATCATGCACTGTAAACGGGACATTGCTACAGTCGTAGGCAGGAGGAGAGAAAGATTGAGACTGTTTTATTGCAGGAGAAACAGGAAGAATGCAGAGTGCAGGGATAGGTGCCAAGTAAGAGAGAGTGTAGATGGAGGTGGGCAGAAGACAGAGAGAAGAAAGCGCCTGGGAGAGGGACTCGCAGATGGGTGGGGATTTACAGGAGCCGAGCAGCAGGCGAGCAAGATAATCTCTGCAGCAACATGTCAGGCAAGAGCACCGGGATGGAACAAGGGAGCGCGGGCAGGAAAAGGTTTCCACTGTCAAGGCAAAAACTTCAGGCTTCAGACGAAAAAGCAGTGATTTCAAAGCGGAAAACAAGGAGGACAAGGGTTTGGAAATGAGCTCATGTTTTCCATCATGAGCACCCAAAAAGATAAAGTTAGGGATGGAAATGGACAAAAAAAAAAAAAAAAAAAAAAAAAAAACCTGGATGATGGAAGAAGCCACAGATTTTTAAAAAAAAACAAAACCTTTCCCTGGTACAATACACAACAGCCTGCTTAGCAACAAAGGTTGCTGTGATTGCAGAGCGTGCAGCCAAAACCTCTGCCCTGATGCAGGAAGCTTGTGCAAGAGAGCATCTCTCCTGGTCTCCCCATGCTGCTGCACCAAACCGAACAATGAAACTTGTCTGAGAAGTAGGAGACAACAGTTTCACTGGGGTTGAGGCTAAATGACATAATTCACTCTGAAAGACAGAAACAGTGAGTTTCTTCTCTATCAGAATTAAAAAAAAACCTCTTTAGCTTAAATAAAAGACTTGTCAACTTCACTCTTTCTTCACAATTCACATATTTCTTGGCACTGCACCCATGCACAGCTCACCACAAGAAAGTTGTATTGATTCTGCAAACTATATCTTCTGTGAGTTTGAAAGACAAAAGAGGGAAACTGTTTACGTTACTAGCTATTGTAGAGGTCACATATATGCAACAGAGATGAAAACTGTAAGTAAATGAATACAATGAGGGAAAATGGTTTAAGAAAACTAAATATTCCGTTTTGAACAGTCCCAATCAAAGGAAGTGGTGGGATGCAAAATCAGTGCTTTCAATCAGTCAGTGTCAGCTGAGGTCACTAGGCCTGAAGTTCACATAATAGACATAAACAATCTATTTTTAAGTTGAAATCCATCATTCTGATGTCACATCTGATCCTTACCACAAAAAGTTATGTTAGCCAAGCACGAGATTCTAATCTACAAAATTCAGAGATGCAATCCGAGGTATTTCTATAACAGTACTCAAGGCTAAATAAATACTGCATAACAGAACCTGCACGACAAAGGAAAGGCAGAGTTTGTAGCAATCCACATCTATAAGGGCTTGCAACAGAGCCATATAATGCTTCATTTCCCTTGTGTGCTTCCAGAAATATTTTATCCCTTTATATATGTATGTATACACATACACATGCTTATACAATAAATATATGCACTCATAAAAATATAAAATATAGGAAACACAGCAACATAATGCCTGACCACCCTTACATGCTCTCATAAATATTTCATCTATATATGTGTTTTTATATTCACACACACATTAGATAGAAATGCACATATGCATGCATACATGTACACTAATATCGAGGTTCTGTACTTTCAAAATCATTCAATAGCTCGAGCTATACAGCTGGACCATGCTCACAAACCCAAAGTCAAGCCTAGGCTCTGCTAGCAGTGGGCCCATCTGCCTGTGCAGACGGTTTCATGATGAAGCTGTTTATATGATGCCTGTTTTCTGCGTTTAAGGAAAAATTCACCTGCCTTCTCAATGCTACAAAAATCAACCAATACTTAACTGACAAGAAAATGCTACAACTTTGGCCTTGGGGATGAATGAATAAAACAGATCTATACCACAGCTACGTCAATAGGTAGTGATGCTGATACTGAGCATGCAGGAGCATCAGGAATTTGCAGAATACTCATCATGCCTTATGAAAACACCATACATATACTTGGATCCCTATATTTAAGCCAATTCTTTCCATAAATGGATTTGAATAAGATGCTTTTACCCCTGAAGCTACACAGAAAGCCACTGGAAACGCGAACACCTAAATACATAAGTTTCACCTTCTCCTAGCCCATAATCACATTACCACTTAAAGCTCTGCCATATGTTTACCCGGATAGTACGCGAGCATCCGTGAAGAAGCGGTTAATTCCAAGCAAAGCTCGCCATCCCTGCCTCTCAGGGCACGTACCAGACCTTTCACAACCCAAAGGGCAACGCGTGCATTAAAAATCTCTGATATTTAGTGTTAACGTGAGAGCACACAGCCCCTGAGCCTGCACACTGCCTACAGGGCCGAGACACCCCCTCTCGCCACAGACAGCGGCACAACTCGGGAAGTTTCCTTCCCGCCGGGTTAGCGTGGGGCAGCGCGGGGCGGGGAAGCACGGCGGGTGTCCGGCCAGGGGGGCGATTCCGGGGGGCCGCGGGCGCGCTCACCGTGTGCGGGGCGTTGCTGGCGCGCAGCGGCGGCAGCGCGAGCGGCGGCAGCAGCAGCA